>BPLR01005183.1:0-26933 GCA_021605095.1 Caerostris extrusa | reverse complement strand
TAACAATGACTATGTTCATTCTTCAAAAGAACTACATAAATTCTTTAATATTTCTTTCTTTTCTTTCAAAAATTATCGCTAAAATTTAATATTTTTATTTACCAAATTAATATAACAATCTCTATCTAAAAGATAAATCTTTCTAATTAAATTAAGTAAGTTAAACAAATCTTTTTGGTTTTTTTTTTTTTTTTATAATTTTTCTAATGTTAACTGGTTTTTTATCAGTAGTCACCAAAACTTAGTCAAACATTAAAAAGTTTCAATCTTTAGAAAAATAAATTTTTTTTAATATCAAAACGAATATTTAATTTTTAAAGAGATCGAGAACTAATTTTTGTATTCTTACAAAATTTTTAATACATAGATGTTTTATTTTACAACTATTAAACATTCCATTTCATTCCATTTAACCATATTCATACATTGCACAGTATCCAACGATTCTTAAAAGAATTTTAAAACTTTTAAATGGCACAAAAGGATAATGGCTATTAAATTTAATCATTAAAATGAATCGTTTAAAGAATAAGCTTTAAAATTATTATTCAACTGCGATCGATAATACTATTAAAGCTCTAATAATCATGCTATTGCATTTTGTTTTATTTTCACTAAAGAAAGAAAGCACGAGGAAGATAAAAAAAACAGTTTAATGACTCTATTATTTGATAGAGATCATGTTATCCAAATATTGTAATAATAACGCCTTCTGGTATTTTTAACTTTCCTATTTATCTTATCAAGTAATTTAATAAAAGAACCCTGAAATTATTAATATCACTTTGTTTCTTATGTTAAAAAATAAGGGGGAAAAATTAAAGTTAGAAATCATAACTTCTCCTTTAAATACACAGTCCAGTCACATTAATGTGACCACCTGTCAAGAGCCAGAATAACCACCTTTGGCAGAGCGGACGTACGAGACGTACAGGAAGAGAGTCAATTAGGTTTCTGAAGGTGTTCACTGGGATGTTGAGCCATGCCGACTCCAGTGCCGTGGCCAGCTGCACTTGATTACGCGGTTGAAGATCCATGGAGCGAACAACCCGATCGGAGGTGGTCCCACAGATTCTCGACAGGGATTAAATTCAGTGAGTTTGTTCTAAACTCATCCTGGTGCTTTCCAACCACGCACATACACTGCCAGCTGTATGACACGGCGCAATGTCCTTCCTGGTAGATGCCATCATTCTGAGGAAAATAATTCTCATGTAGGGTGGACATGGTCCGCAAGGACAGATGCGTACTTGTGCTGATCCATCGTGCCTTCTACAATAATGAGTGCACACAGTGAATGCCAGGAAAACATTCCCCAAACCATAATGCTCCATCCTCCAGCTTGATCCTTCCGACAATTGTTGCAGGGAGTTTGCTTTCAGACGTTTCACGCCGTATACGCCAACGTCCATCCGTCCGATGGAGCATAAAACGTGATTCATCAGAAAAAGCCACCTGTCGCCACTCTGTGGACGTCCAGTTTCGGTACTGGCGTGCAAATTCCAGCCTTCGTCGCCGATGAACAGAAGTCAGCATAGGTGCATTAACCAAGCGTCTGCTGCAGATGCCCATGCGCAGCAACGTTCGCTGAACCGTTGTTGAGGATACACTCTTGGTAGACCGTTGGTTCATCTGGGCGGTCAGTTGCTCAACAGTTGCATGTCTATTTGCCCGAACGCATCTCCGTAACCTTCGTTCGCCTCTGTCATCTATAGCTGGTGGTGCATCACATGTGCCACGCCGCTGATTTTGGATAGTGCCATTTTGCCCTTCACGGTATACTTTTACCATGGCGGCACACGAACAGTTCAAAAAATTAGCCGTTTCCGAAATGCTTCCACCCTTGGCCCGAAAGCCAATAATCATGCCCTTTTGGACGTCGGATAAATTGCCGTCGTTTCTGCATTACGCCAACGATTGAAATGCTTTCCGATGCCCTAGGACATCCTTTATATGCACTCCACTGCAATGTTCTGCCACCTGCCTTTTGTGATTGGTTATTTCATGTTGACGTCGAAAATAGGTGATGGTCACATTAATGTGACTGGACTGTGTATATAATTATATTAAAAATTTTCTTTTTGAGATTTAAATTGTATTTTAAATTTTCTATCCCACAATCATTTATGCAATAATGATTAGCATATTCGATTTGCAAAATATATTTACTTGAGTCTAATTTTGATTAATACAAAAAGTAGTATAGAAAAACTGTAAAAAAAAAAAATAATGCAAAAATAAAATTATAAGATATGAAACAAAGCCTTCCAATGATTATATTATATTGTTTTAACCCAATACAAAAAAAAAAAACATTCAACTTCATATTTATACTTCAAAAGAAAACAAAATGGAAAATCGATACGATTATGCATAAAATTACAACGATTAATCGATAAAAAAATAAACGATATGCATATTGTATAATATGATTTTTCTTAACAATAGAAATATTTGTAGCTAATCTCAAACCGTATACAATATTTTTATAAATTTAAATTTTGTTAAAACATATTTAATAGTTATAATTTATAATTTATTTTAATTTATGAATTATTTCTAATGCTTAACAAAAAATTTCTTTTCAACGACATGATTCTCAAAATAAATATGCTGTGCTCAATAAAGTTGTTTTATCTCACATAAGACATTATACTGACGAATATTTTTCAGATGTAATATCTAAGGAATATTGGAAAGAAGTAAGCAATATTGAACAGGTAAACATCATGATATGAAAATTTTAATATTTATTTTTGTTGGTTTAATATTTATCTTTAATGTTATACCTTTCCAAGTTAAAGCCTTCACGAAATGTTTTCATTTTTTTTCATACGAATATTGCTTCCAGCTTTTTCATTTCTATGAAGCCTTCTGCCTGGTTTTTTTTTTTTTCATCATTTTGAACAAGTTTTCATTTCCATTTTTTCTAATCGCCATTACATTTTTAGAAAAAAAAACTTTCTTAATAAAATCAGAAATATTTTTAATGAAAAAATAGGGTTGTGCATGTATGCACATTATGTATGAATATATAAAATATCTATATGCTGAAAGATATTTTTTATAATGAACTGTGAAATGTATTATAATTTGAAATATTAGACAACAATAATATTTAAAAATGTGCATTTTGGCATTTAATTTAACATAAAATATCATTTT
The DNA here is from genome assembly GCA_021605095.1 of Caerostris extrusa. Lineage (NCBI taxonomy): Eukaryota > Metazoa > Arthropoda > Arachnida > Araneae > Araneidae > Caerostris > Caerostris extrusa. Next base: position 23,768 of record BPLR01005183.1, on the reverse strand, counting down.
TATTTAAAAAGTTTCAGCTTTATTAAACTGTAACATCCTTAAAATTCTCTGAATGCTTGTATGTTTGAATGTATGAATGGATGTGTGCTATGATCAGTTATGCATGAATAATGAATCTATCAATGTTATGATCAATTATTTATGAATAATGAATGATCATGTTATGATCAATTAATGAATGAATAATGAATTATCAATGAATGTATGCTATAATAAATTAATGAATGAATGTATGAATATAATAAATTAATGAATGAATGTATTCTATGATCAATTATGCCTGAATAATGAATAAATGTAAGCTAATTTGCATGAATAATTAATAAATGTTGCTTACGAATGAATAATTAATAAATGTAAGCTATGATGCTGAATAATTTAAATGTATGCTTAATTTTGCATAATAATAAAAAAATGTCTGCTACGATCAATTATTTTTCACTATTTACAGAACGTTTTATAATATTTCATTAAACAATTTTATTTTTAAAATATATCAGCTCTTATAAATAATGAATATGTCTTTTAGGATATAATTCAAATAAATTTTTAATGAAAAAGTTTTAGAAGTCACCAAAAGAAACAACATTTTTTTGCGGTAAATAACTCTATTCTATCTCAAAATAACATTTTTATTTAAATTTCGAAAACAGAAAAAATTTCATTACGTAGAACAGTAAATATCTCTAGAACAGAATTTTTATCTTTTCATGACAATGAAGGCTTCCTGCATACATGCTTTTTACATACAAAATGGTTGCCATTTTCTTTCCATCCTAAATAAAATTCTACTCCGAACATTGAAGTTTAAAATAGATGTCTGATATTGAAGTTTATGTATTTAATGTGCTACAAAGAATGCCTCAAATTTCAATATTGTTCGAAAGAGTTTTGCCATCATCATATTGTAAGGAGAAAAATTTCGGCAACAATGTGGATTTGCTTTTCACCTGTAAAAGATGTGGAATTCCAAATAGGAAGTTATTATGTTTTTAGCAAAAGAAATAAAATTCGAAAAACGGATATTCTGAAAAAGAAATTCTAAAGAATTCGAATTTTTATGTAGAACATCGATATTTAAGACCTATTTTTCCTATCAATAAAATCTTGTATTTTCGAATTAAGCGTATGTTTTAGAAGGTATTTGTGATTATTTTAGGTAACATCTCTGATTAATTTCTAAAAAAAAAACATAGAAATTAATCAATTAATATAATATTAAAATAAAACCTTTATTTAAATCTGTTCACTTAAAAATAGGAAATTCGGAAATTCGAAAAAAAGGAAATTTTGAATAAGAAATTCTAAAAAATTCGAATATTTTATGTAAAGCATTGGTACTAAAGATACATTTTTCCAATTAATCAAATCTTATATTTTCGAATGAATGGTATGCTTTAGAAAATATTGGTGATTATTTGAGGTAATATCTCTAATTAATGTACTTAAATTCTGAAAAAAACGTAGAAATTAATCAAATAATATGATATTAAAAAGAATCTTATATTTAAAGTTGTTCAATTATTTTGGTCTTAAAACCTCCTAGTCTCTTTTTTCTTAGCTTAAGTATAATAGATTCAATATTTGCCAATTAAAGAGTCAAGATTAATTAAAGCAAGTCTTTTTTTTTCTTAAGTTGCCTAAATGATTCAATGCTTAAAAACAAGATCATTAATGTTTCATTATTAAAAAATGTGTTTAAACACACACAGACGTGGCAAAGATAAAGTAAATAAAAAACTTTTGAAGATAAAAAAAAAAAAAATTTGCTTTAGGAGGATAACTATAAATAAAATAAATGATGTTCATTTGAAAACCAAAAACGTTTAATCTGCAGTTACTTTTTTCACTAAATAAAGTTAATATTTTTAAAAATCCAATCGTAATTTTTTGGGCAAACTCTTAACCTTATTATATTTTATACATTTATTATATTTTAATATACATTTAATCTATGTACTTGCGGCTGACGGTAATTTTCTATGCAATAAAAATGCAGCATTGAAGTTCAATATAATTAAATGAACGACAGTATGGGAAAGATTTTAAACAGTAAACTATAAATTTAAGCGCGTAGAAGAATAAATGTATTATTTATGCTTGCTTAAGTACTCGCATAAATAATATTCATTATCATAAGATTTATGGCGTTTAATTATGGGGAACAAGCAGCTTTTAGACAATTTTTTTTTTTTTGACTTATGTATGCCATCACGGGCGATGAGGAAATGGTATTACCTTTTAAAGATAAATGTCCAAAATTGGGATGTCATACGGTTGAAAACCGAATGTGGTCAATATCATCATCGCATATCATTTTTAAAAGCATCCACTATAACTTATATCGCCAGCAAATTTCAACCAGGAGCTTCCTGCGCATGTAACGTTGGACTATGAATCGCTCATTTTCGACTATTTAGAATAATTTTTATAAATCAATAAATAATTATGATTCAGAATTCTAGCTATGCGGATCATTAAGGTAAGAGATTCTCACTTTTATTTATGGGATATTAGTTCTGTTGGAATCAGAGAATGAGACTGTTTCATTTCATTTATTTTCTCTTAATGTTATTAATCAAATATATCTGCTTCATAAGTTGTTTTTTTCCCTTTACTGTCAATTAAAAAAAAAAAACGTGCGCAGTTAGCGTGTAAAAGGATTCAGGTTCAAATTCCCTGAAGGCGTCTGTTGAAGATAACATAAAGATTTATTTTATGAATTTCATTAATCAATCGAAAAAAATCACTCATATTGAATACGAATTAAATGTCATCCGTTTTAATTGCATTTTGAATCAAAAGCTTTTATTGCTTGAATTGGAATCCAGAGGTAATTATGATTAAAATTCTGTTATTAATTTTAAAGACGCTGACTCTGTTTAAATAAACCAAAATTCATTAAACTTAGTCAATTTATTTAAATATAAATAAATATGGGATAGATTAAAAGATTTAGAGATAAACTACATCAATGATAAAAAAAAGATATATTAGATAAACTGTTACATAAAAATACAAATAAATTATTCTAACAGTTCTCTCACCATCATTTGCACAATGTCAGTACTGTTTGAGAACCCTTTACTTATTTGAGCCTACTTGGAGGGAACCACTCCCATCTCAACCATACAAAGAAGCAACTTTCTTCATTATTCAAGGCACACTCCCCCACTTACACCAGTATGCGAGTAAGAGGGGAGTCACGGATCACAAGAAATGGACTCGGGACACACAAGAATCTCGTCAGGTAGGGAAAGCATCGCAGGATTTTTGCTTCTGGAATGATATATTTAGTGGATCTGGCTTAACTAACAAGGAGCGGAAATGGATCATTGTAACAAATGGGAATATGAACACTCAGAGAAATAGAAATATTCAGTATCATTGTTCTTGAATGTCTTATGTTTAAATGTTTTCTGTTTTATATCTGTATTTAAAAGTTGTTTCCTATTGTGATTAAATTTGTGAGGGAGGAAACACTACTAGATACAATGGTGAGAGCATCCCTGTGGCGTTCAAGAAAAGTGGCCAGTTGGACTTCAGACTCTCACCCGAGAGAAGCACAGCGCAATCATACAGTCTCTCACTTCCAATTAGTTTACAGTCTCTCGTCCCGAGAGGAAATATATTTAGCGCAACCTTCCGTATCAATTGGCCTACAGACTCTCACTTGGAGAGGAAGTATATTTTGCGCCCCCTGTGCGTAGGTGAGTATCAGGTTTTTGGCTTAGAAATGGAGTATTTCCATGAATCTATAATTATACGTTTTTAAATGTGTTAAATATTGTTTTTCTGTAATTGTATGTGTACATCAATAACACTGTGAGTTCTCCAATCTGTGCCTCAAGTATTTCACCCCAACCACCCCAATTACAATCTGGTTGCCCAACTTGCACACTACAAAATTCTATTAAATATTAATAATGTTAAACTAATAAAGTAAACTCTCAAAACGGACTTTTAGAAACAGACATAAGATGTAAATGAAGAATTCACGTAACAGATTGATAAATCTTTGAACTTTTAAGAAACTAAATGGGAAAAGACACTTATTTGTTTTTACATATGAAAAGAAATGCTTTTTGATACTTTTATGTCTGCCAGTTCTTGCTGAGTGTTTAAGAAATTCTCAGAAATCCAATTAATTTAGATGAAGGCAATGATTATTAATAATTTATGATCTCTTGATGTGTCTTTTTTAAAAAAAATAATTGAAAGTCAGCGCCATTTCATTAAACAACATTGAGGCAATCCAATTTTATTTAATCTAATTATTATTTACCACATCATTAAAAAAGTAAGCAGTATGCTCATTATATTAGCAAGAGCCTGCATTAAATTAAATGCATAATACATATGTTTGATTATCAAGCAAATTTTATTATTGACTATGCTGATTCTTTAAAAATATTTCGACTAATATTTTTTTTCAAGATATCATGGAATATAAACGATAATTATTAATAAGCATAATTAAGATTTTTATTTTTTATTGCGAGGCAAGTACAATTTCTGATATGTTAATTGAAGAAATTCTTAAAATAACTTTTTATCAAAATAAGTAACAAGTTTATTATAGCATAACTCGAGTAATATCAGCAAAATGTTATCTGATGAGTTTATTATTTGTATAGCTTATTGTAATTACGATTATTTTTAATTTTTTTCCGGTTTCTAGTCTGTTTTTTACCCAGTCGTGAAAAAGTGTTAACTTGCACAACTAACGTTTCGAGGATTTAAGTTCCAATCCTCTGGCGGCGTTCACTGTAGTTACCTCTATTATCTTAAATAGCGAGACTTGATGGTAAATTAGATGTGTATAAGAGTCCCACATAGTCATTCATGCTGTCTGGTAGAAATTTCAGTGTTTTCTCCCATATGATTCGCAAATGCAGGCCAATCATCACTAAAAGTTCTAAAAAAAATAAAACGATATCCATCCCCGTAGAGTAGCAGCTGTTTTCGTAACATAAATATAAACATCCATCAATGCAATTCCTGTCATTAGTCCAGCCAATATGATGATGCATTTCAAGAAAACCATTTTTTAATAAATACTTGAAATATCCAAACATCTAGTGTAATAAAGTACTCTTAATGGCATCAGTTAATCAAACATCATTCATGAATTTATTTTTTACACGTTTAAGATATTAATTATTAATGTCTGACAGTCCAAGATTATTTAAAACTAAATATATTATTTAATCATTCTTTTTTAAATTACTATTTTTTTCATCAAATGAATATTATTAATGATTATTATTGACAATTACCACTACAAGTCCTCACAAGACAATGTCCATCCTTCATAAACCATAGGACAACAGCTCTTCGTAGCATACATAATGAATGAAACACATTATTAAATTAAACATCCATCAATATAATAGCCGTCAATACTCCAATCAATACATGGTAAAATTTGGCAAAAAAATGCATTTTCAAAAACCCATTTGAATGAACACTTGAAATATTCAAGCCATCTAAGTATTAATTATTATTGTCTAATCATCTAAGAGTTTTAAAATCTAAATACATTCTACTTTTTTTTAAAAATACTATTCATTATTATTTTTTTTTAATTTTCATCAAATAAATGTTATTACTGATTATTATTGACAATGACCACTAAATGTTTTCACAGAAGACAATCTCCATCCTTCATCACCCGTAGGGGAGCAGCTGTTCGTAACATACGTAATGAATGAAACACGTAAATAAAATAAACATTCATTGATATAATCCCCATCCAACCAATACATAATAATACATGCCAAGAAAACCTTTTAATAAATACTTGAAGTATTCAAGCTTCAAGTATAATAAAGTAATCTTAATGACAATAGTTAATCAAACATCAGTCATAAATTTATTTTTTACAGGTTTGAGGTTTTAACTAGTCTTATCTAACCTTTCAAGATTTTTTAAACTAAATACATTACATTACATATTTTTTGAAATTACTTTTTTTTTTTTATTTAATTTTCATTAAATGAATATTTTAGTAACATCTAGTATAATAAAGTACTCTTAATGATAACATTTCATCAAGCATCTTTTATATAATTATTTTTTACAGGTTTAGGGTATTAATTATTATTGCCAATCTTAATAATAATTGTATTAATTATTATTGTTAACATTTTTTTAAACTATTACTTATAGTATTTATTCTTTTTGAAATAACTATTTATTTTTTAAATTATCATTAAATGAATATTACTGTTCATCATCATATTATTTTTAATCATTTGATTCCGATTCTGATTTTTATTTTCTCATGAAATTTTTTTTTTTCCTGTGGGGTTTAAATAATTTCAATTTATTTAGACAATAGAGTTGCATTTGTTTCTTAAAAATTTAAAAAAATTTTTATATGTTTATAAAACACAAATTTCATTTATGACATTAAAATTTGCAGAAAATATTATAGAAAATTTTTGTTCATTGTTGTTTAAAATATTATTGTATATGGGATGAATAAAAAAAGGATTTCTTTAATTTTATTACATATGTTTTGTATTTGTATTTAAAAATTTCTATAAAGCATGTACTAACATGTAACATGTACTAACTACATAAAAAATATATACTAATATATAAAAATATATATTAAAAATAAAAATTGAAACAAATTAGTAGTATCTGATAGAAAATGTATTTTGCTTTATTTTTAGAAGTATAGCAGAGAAAATTAGGAGCAAATTAAAAATTTAGTTTGTTTTTGAATATTTCTTTCCATTTATTATTTAGTATCTAATTTTATCTTTTATTTTATTTAATTTTATCGAATTTATGTTTAAGAGTTTTTTTCATAATTACATTTAAAAGCTTTTCATTTATTTTTGTGAAATATTTTTTTCTGAAATATATTTTTAATGATGCCGCAGTAATGGTTAAGTTGCTCATTAATTTTTTTAAGAAAAGACTCTCTTAATTAAGGGTTCTTAATTAATATCGACTTTTAAATGGACGAATATTGAAGTATTTATACTTGATTTTCAAATGAAAGAAAAATATTTAAATGAAAGTAATTAAGTACAAGAGTTTTTAAGGTAACTTTTTATAAATGTCACATTATTTTGATTAAACTCTGAATTTGAATGCGTTTATAAAAGAGTTTATTGAGATAATTTAAATAATACTGCTCTGACGTCACGGGGCACATGTAAGGTTGAATTTTAAATTATATATGCGTTGATAAACTATGCATAATAGTTGAATTTAAATTATGTGTGCAATACATTGATAAACTATGTATATAATAATTGAGTTTGTGTATGCAACATTGATAAACTATGTTTGTAATAGTTGGAGTTTAAATTATGTATTCAATTCATTGATATTTCATACATATTTAAATTATGTATTCAATTCATATTTCATACATATTAAACGCCAACTATTTCATACATAGTTTATCAATGTACTGCATGCATAATTTAAACTACAACTATTACAAATATAGTTTACCAATGAATTGAATACAAAATTTAAGCTCAAACTATGACATACATAGTTGATAGATATGACTTGATAAACTATGTATGCAATAGTTGGAGTTTCTATATGCGATACATTGATAAACTATGTATGTAATGCATTAATATATTTGGCATATATTAGTTTAATATCTTATTACAAAATCGTAACTTTATTTGTACACATTACTTTTTCTATGTGTTTAAAAAGACCAGATGATGGCTATTTTTCTTAACAGTTTTCATGTAAAAACAATGTTAATGTTTTCATGTTTATGGCTATAATTTCCAAAAGTTTTATTTTTTCGAAATATAATGGTTTCTCTGAAGATGCAAAAAAAAAAAGACTTTTATAGCATGCCAAAAAAAATTAGGAAACTTTCCAGAAGAAAATAGGAAAGGAAGAAAAAAGATTTCACAGCAAACTTTGTAGAAAAAGAGGGAAATATTTTCAGAAGGCTTTACCTAAGGAAATTTAAAAATAAATATTTAACTTAGATCAAAATGTCCAACATTTTTATTATAACTTATTTGATTTTCTGTTATTCCCCCAATGTAAATTTATTTATCAAGAAAATTTTTTAAAAGAAATCAATTTATTCACATAGTACTAAATCTATTTTATCGAATTTTTTTTTTTAATAAGCCAGATAATAACGAAAATCTAATAGTTTTAAACTATAAAGAATGAAAAAGCTTCTTTATCTAATAAGATTGAAATTAAATTTTCTTACTATTTATCCAGATTCATTGTGATTTTTAGTTCCTAGATATTATCTTTTCTGTTTGTCTATACTTACTACTTCTCTTTATTACTTCTGTTTGTCTATACTTAACCGGCAATACTAAAGAAATCCACACTTTTGTAAATTGAATTTAAGATTATAAAAATTATTATCATTTCTATTTATTTTTTTTTTAAAAATTCAATACATAATAATGTTTAGTTTCATAATAGTATCTTAAAAGGGAACAAAATTGAAAATTAAATCAATTATTCATAAAATGATAACGATTTCAAATTCGATAAATGAGTAAGATATAAATATTGTATAAAATAAACTTTTTTTTTTTTTCTTATCCCACTTGGTCGACAGCAAAATCTAGACCAACTCCAAGAACCGTGGGGGTCTCATAGAAGGAAGGAAGGAGGGTCACCTTCTGTTGTGATGGAGCACCCTTACTTGGAAGTCTGACTGGGCTGCCGTGTCACTGAAAAAGGAAGGGCAGTGCCTTCCGGGAGGACGTTTTAGGGGGGACTACGCGCATATGCAGCTAGGGAGGAATGGATATGGGAGAAATATATGCTGCATATGGGAGAAAAACTGCAAAACTCCCACCAGGTAGTCCGACTCACGAAGCATCAAGAACGCCATCGAGTCTCTTCGTTTTTGAAATAGTGCCTATAAAAAAAACCGCCAACGGATTGATCCTCAGCCTCATGCTCACCAACGACTGGCGTTGCACTGATCCATGAGTTGGTCTGAAATAAACTTATTATTTTTAACAAATAAATATTGTTAGATAATCATTAATTCCCACTTTCGTTATAAATTTTAGTCTTGAAAAAGAATAATAATAACGTATTAAAAATAATAATATATTACACTTAATATAATATATAATAATAATATATTAATATTATATTATACATTGTTTAATATATTATATTTAAATAGTAAGATATCAAACAATTAATAACAAAATATACGCTTGCTATAAAATTAATCTCAACAAATTTCCATGTGTGCAATACAATTTTTTCATCTTATAGAAGACAATAACAACGAATATTTTGTAATATGTTATATGTAACGAATATTGGAAATGAAGTAATGAATATTGAAAACTGTCAACCTCAAGATATGAAAAATTTAATATTTAATAATCCTACTTTTTAAAAAGAACCCTACTATATTTAGAACAAAAAAATATTTTTTATTATGTTATTGGCATTTTTAATAAAAAAATATTTCTTGAAAAATGATTTTTTTCTGGCAAAAACAATTCTATTTCAATGCAACATTTATATTGGCATTTCAAAAACAGAAAAAAAGTTTTGTTTATAGAACAGTAACCATTTTCATTTTCTTTAGAACAGAATTTTACTTCTTACTATTCTCCGAATGACTTCATTTCTTCATGCAAAATTGATGCCATTTTGTTTCCCTTTCTTGATGAAATTCTACACCGAAAATTGAAATTTGAAATAGACGTCTGAAATCGAAGTCTATTTCTTTAATGTGCAACAAACTTTTTTCCACTCGGAAAAGCTACCATGCATGGCTGCGTCAAATTCCAATTTTGTTCGAAAAATTTAACCGTCATGATTTTATCGTCGAAGAATTTTTGGCAACAACGTGATTTTCTTTCCCTCCTGTAATATAATTTGCGTTCCAAAAATAAAGTTCTTGTGTTTTTCGTAAAAGAACAAGATTCTCGCATTTCAAGTAGTTCTAATAAAACGTTCTAATCTAGAATTCGTATTTTTAGTAGAATTGTTTATTATCAAAATTAAAGTCCTGCTTTTTCAATTGATCTAAGTCAAACTGTTTTTTTTTTTAATTCCATGTATGATTTTGAAAATATTTGAGACTATTTTTAGATAATCTTCTTGATAAACGTACTAAATTCTTAAAAGAACATAGAAATTAATTAAATTATTCTGACGTTATTAAATAATAATTTGCATTCCATAATTAAAGTTCTTGGGATCTTAGTAAAAAAGAACATTTCAAGCAGTTCTAATAATTCTAGAATTCGTATTTTTCAGTTGAGTATCAATATTAAAGTTCTGAATTTTCAATTAAAATAATTCAATTTTTTTTTAATTCCATGTATACTTTAGAAAGTATTTGAAATTTGTTTAAATAATCTTTTAGATAAATGTACTTAAATTCTTTATAGAACATAGAAATTAATCAAAATAATCTGATATTATTAAATAATAATTTGCGTTGCATAATTTGCGTTCCATTTTTTTTTTAGTTTTTATTTGATTCCGTTAATAAAGCTCTTGTATTTTTTTAGCAAAAAAAGAATAAATATTCTTACGTTTCAAGTAGTTCTAATTAAAACGCTCTAATCTAGATTTCGTATTTTTAGTTGACTATCAATATTAAAGTCTTGGTTTTTCAGTTGAACTAATTCATTTTTTTTTTAAATTCCATGTATGCTGTAGAAAGTATTTGAGATTATTTTAGATAATCTTTTGAATAAATTCACTTAAATTCTTAAAAAATAGCAAAGAACTTAATCAAAATAATATGACGTTATTAAATAGTAATTTGCATTCAAAAATAAAGTTCTTGTGTTCTTAAAAATAAAGAACTTAATTGTAATAGAATTTAAATCTTTAAAAGAATAAAAGATTCTTACAAAGAGTAGTTCTAATAAAATGTTCTAATCTAGAATTCGTATTTTTTGTTTGAATATCAATATTAAAGTTCTAGGTTTTTAGTTGAACTAATTCAAAAATTTTTTTAATTCCACGTATGCTTTAGAAAGTCTTTGAGATTATTTTGGATAATCTTTTTGATAAACGTACTTAAATTCTTAAAAGAACGTAGAAATTAATCAAAATAATCTGACGTTATTAAAGACTGTTTTTAAAGCAGCTCAAGTTTTTTGGTCTTAAAACATTCTTCTTCTTTTAGCTCAGTATGAAAACTTCAATATTTGCCAATTTAAGTCAAGATTAATTAAGGAATCTTAATTAAACTTTTTTTTTTTTCTTCGGAATTATTTGATGAGTAAAAAAAAAGTTGGATCATTACAGGCACATTATTGAAAAATGTGTTCAAACACGCAAAGAACGTGGCAAAAAGAAATAAATAAAAAAATATTGGGAAATAAAAATTGAAAAGATTACTTTTTCGTAGATAAGTATAATTAAATCCAACGATATTCATTAAAAAACTTTATCGTTTATGCTGTTTACTTTTTCTACTAATAATTACAAAAAGTTAACATTTTAAAAATCATATGTTATTTTATATCCTATTAATAATTTGCACAATTTTTTATAATATTCATTTAATCCACATGCTTCTGCTTTTACTTTTATAAATAATGTAAATAAAGAACCAAATTCAAATAGGATTAAAGCGGTATGATAGCCAATTTGCAAGCTCGCTGGCTTTTGGTACCACAGGCTTCAGGTTCGATAGTTTCGGGGTCGAATATTTGTAGTAATCAGGGAATCCACTTCAACCCTAGGTCCAGGTCTCATATGACTGTTGGGAGTAAGTCTGTCTGGCTGTGGCATGGGTGTTTGATTCATGTAGGAATTCTTGCGGTGGCTTGGATGTTTATGAGTTGTTCGAAATGCACGTTAAACTATAGGTTCCGGTCTAATTAGCCTGAAGTGCTCAAAAATATAACAGAAGAATGACAAAGAAAACCAAATAAAATGGATTGAACGAACAACAATGATGAAATTATATTTACCGAAAACATTAAATACATATAAAGATAAATTTTTTTAATGATACTTGGTTACGTAATGGCAATAATAATATTTATGTCGTAATATTTGAGGTATTCATTTCGGTTCCAGCAATCCCATTTAGTTTTTAGTTATTGCACATCAATTAGTCACATGTTCAACTATGTGTTTCATTAACAGATATTGGATGCGACGAAAAAGAGCATTGCTTTCCGGTAGGAATTTTTTGAGGGCCTGATATAGAGCGAGAGCTAGTCGCTCGGCCTAATGGCTGAGTGACTAGCTCTCGGGGACACAGGTTTCCGATTCAGAGTTCCGGAGAGTGCCATGGATGTTTATAGTGATTTGGAATCCGCTTTAACCATAGGTCTTGACATATGACGTTGGGCGTAGAGTTGACGACCCTACCCCTTAAAGAACATCTCCTGTTTCGAAATCTGTCATTAGTCAGACGGCTTTGACCCGCTACAGGACTTTTGCTCCCACGAATGAGTTTTAAGGATAATTATATTGCATTTGCGGGTTCTTGTTGTAACCTCCCGACTGTTGTTGCAAAATATTTTATACATGCTAATAACATCGTCATTGAAGGGCGCCTCTCCTTTTTTATCTAGGGAAAACATTATCATTTTTATTTTTTTTTTTAAATAAACAACTACCACAAAAACTAAATGTGATTTCAAAGCTATCAAATTGAGAAAATTGAATTGAACATTGACACAGAAGACACATCAATGCACACCGCCAGAGAATGGTAACCTGAGAGCCTTTCCTGCAATATTTCAACTGGGAATATTGTAGTCTAATATATAGTAGTATATAATATTATAGTGTCTTATCTTTACTATTCGGAACAATTTTTATTCGATTTATTTTATGTTTCTTTTTATTAACATCAAAAATAGTTGCATTCCAATTTCTTGTATACAAATAGATAGGAAAATAACGCCCTACTTTTTCTCAGAAAGTGACGTGCATTACAACTTAAGACCGGCGGCCGTTGATGAAACCATGGCTCTATAATTTTTTTAGTTGATTTCATACGTCAATCCAAAAACAATCTAGTTTTAAATGAAAAAGGCATTCAATGTTTTGAACTAGAATCCAATATTAATTATTTATTGAAATCTATGGGATTAAAATCAAGCATTATATAATATATGCAATACTCATCAAACTACCCTATTCAATCTATGTAATTAATAACAAACAAATATTTTATAAAATATTTTGAATTAAAGCGTAAGAATAATAGTTTATTATAAACAATCCCTTTCAAGTCATTCTGGTGACGCCCACACTGCTTGAGCATCATTAACTTATTTGAATGTTCTATACTTATCGGAGACAATCTCACTTCAACCAACTTCCTTCATTATTCAAGGCACACTCCTCCACTTACACTTGTATCGAAGTAAAAGGGGGCGTCACTATTCATAACAAATAGACTCGGAACACACAAGAATCTCGTCGAGTAGGAGAACATCGCAATTTTTGCTTCTGGAATAACAAAAAGAGAGGATCTGGCTTAACTAACAAATGCGGAAATGTATCTTTATAACAAATTGGATGGTGAACACCCAACGAAATCTTCTTCAGTATCATCAGTGTTCTTGAATACCATAAAAGTTGTTTAAATGGTTTTTTTTATCAGTGTTCTCAAAATTTTTTACATATTATGATGGAATCTCTTAAAAGTTAGCTTCTTATCAAATATTGCATTGATAAATATACACATTTTTCTCTTTATGTATAGGAAGAGGGATTAGTTTTATGCATAGCAATTTCAGCTTCAAATCAAGTTGAAGATCAAGATGATAACTTACAATTGAAGGTTACAGTATATACAGTATATACAGTACATTTAAAAGATGTTTAAAGGGATTTTTTTTTATCAATTTACTGAAAAGGTCTTATACATTACGATGGAGCCTGCTAAAAGTTAGCTGCTTATCAATCAGTGCATTTAAATGTATGCATTTTTCCCTTTATGCATAAGAGGCGGGATTAGTTTTATGCATAACAATTTCAGCTTCAAATCAAGTTGAAAGTTGCAGTGTATACTTTACAATAAACACCATAGATTTTCATGACATATTAGATTATGTTTAGAAGAAATTACAACATGTGAATTACCAGCTTTCAGCTTTCTTTTTAATAAAAGATTCTGTAAAAAATTCATAGTTCTAAATTCCTGCACATTTTATAGAGATTTAATCATCAGTATTCAGTATATTTAAAAGATGTTTAAAGGGATTTTTTTATCAATTTACTCAAAAATTCTTATATATTACAATGGTGCATGCTAAAAATTAGCTGCATATCAAACAGTGCATTTTAAACGTTTGCATTTTTTCCTTTATGTATAAGAAGCGGGATTAGTTCTATGCATAACAATTTCAACTTCAAATCAAGTTGAAGGATACAGTGTACACTTTACAATAAACATAATGATTTTCATGACATATTAGATCATGTTTAGTAAAAATATAGCATGTGAGTTACCAGTTTTCGTTTCAATAAAACGATTCTTAAAAAAAAAAATAGCTTTAAAATCCTGCATATTTTATAGAGATTTAATTTTTTTAAATTATTTAAAAAAAAAAACAGTATTTTAAGTTGGCCTTCCTAAATATTAAAAAAAAAATTATTAGCGTTTTAATACGGTTAAAAAATGAAATTAAATGCTTATAATTTTAAAATCTTATTAATGGTGAATTTTTATCAAAAATTCTATTCTATATCCCCAAATCCACGGGATAGGAAAGTTAGATATATTTTTCTGTTTTTGAAGCAAATCGTAACCATCTAAAGCTGAACTCTGTAGATTCGAACTCATAATCTCTCTAAAAGACATACTGTGATGATGCGGAAACCATAGAGTTCATCTTATTCTAGTGTAAATATTATGCGAAAAAAAGGAAAACAAATTGGGAAATTTCGGCTACAAGACATCGTCTTTCTGCTGGATTTTTGATGTAACCGACGAGACGCATCGTAAAAATCAAAACTGTCTGACGCTTCATGCAACATGTTCAATAATGTAGGAAATCTGCCCGCCCAACTTTTTCATTTCTTTCTTATATTATTCAAGATTTTCACCAGTTTTATTCATAGTTCCTCTTCTAATTGCAATAATCAAATGATGCTTTATTATTTGTTATTCTAGGAATCAAAATAAGCTTTACAAGCTTATCATTCTAATAATTAAATAATATTCATAGCCTCTGTTCTTATTTTAATAATCAAATATAGATTTATTATACATAGTTTCTCTTCTTATTGTAATAATCAAATGGACGTATAATATTCATAACTTCTTTTTATTATTCT
Organism: Caerostris extrusa; assembly: GCA_021605095.1. Lineage (NCBI taxonomy): Eukaryota > Metazoa > Arthropoda > Arachnida > Araneae > Araneidae > Caerostris > Caerostris extrusa. The sequence goes on along the minus strand of BPLR01005183.1, from coordinate 8,501 downwards.
CAGATAATTTTAATATTCCCTGATCATTTATGTTTAAACCCCATTCATTTGTTCTACTTTTCACCTTTCCTTTGATTTTTCATTGAGAATTTATAATTTCAATGCCACATTGTAAATAAACCAGGCTTCGAAATGTCTAAAATATAAATATTTAACAATGGATTGCGAATTCAGTCACATAAATATGTCTTATGGATTTATCTATGAATATGCAAAATCCCATTTATTCAGTAGAAAAATTTCAGAAAGAATAAATCAAATCGCTTGTAAAATACAAATAAACATAATGAAAACTTCATTAAGCAAATACAAATATCGGTCTTTGAATGAAAACTCATTTTCTATTCGAGTACGAATAGAAAATTCGAATTACGCATTTCATTTCCATGCAGAAATCTATAGAATCTCTTTTTTGGCGCCAATATACATGAATAAAATCTCAAATCTTTTCAATATATTTAAATACCATAAATAAATAATGTTCCATAAATGTCTCGTCACTTCGTTAATTTTAATAAGGAAACTGCTACATTCTATTCATGAACATTGATAATGTTTGCATTTTAATGCATGTATATGCAGATTACGCAAGTTAAAGAAAATGTTTTATGAATAGAACTGGATCCACATTTAGCGTTGTTACATTCTGATAAAATTATAGATTTTTAATAAGATGTAAAATCCTACAAAACAAATTCTATTATCCACTTTTTTTATACTGTAACTCTAGGTTAATAATATGCGAGACCATGCTGGCTGAGTGAACAGTAGTTTCATGTATATTCCATTTAAAATGCTTGTCCAAAAGATGAGTGACTATTAGTATTAAATTTTAACTAAAACACTAAATAAGTGTTAAAATTACATTGTAACAGTAGTTCTCAAAATATTCACAACTGAAATAAAAAATGAAACACACGTAAAATATGACAATATTATAAACTAAAAACACTAAATAAGTGTTAAAATTACATTGTAAGTGGTTCTAAAAATTTTCACAACTGAAATAAAAAATGAAACACACGTAAATATGACAATATTATCTGCAGAGTTGTATATCTTCAATGAATAAAATACATAAGTTTAGGTGTTACAAAGTTATCCCATGTGTGTTCGGATTAGATTAGCCCCATTTCAGCTCATTGCATTTCTTAAAAGTCGACTAAAATGGGTACCCATTATCCAAAAAGGTATAACAAAAGGTATATAAGATATAACCAGGTTGGAAAAAAAATCGGCTTCTACCTTTGAGTGCCTCATGTCTTTGTGACGCAAGATCAAGGACAAAAAGAAGTTGTATTTTTACCCTTTATCATGACCCAGGTTCATGGACTTGGTCTGGATGATGCTGTCGACCCTGTTTAATAAGAAACAACAACAGGGTTTTGTTCAGACACCTCTAATTCCATAAGTACATCATTAACCTCTCAATCATTTATATTATAGTCGTATTTTTGCATTATCTGCTGATATCGACTCTGATATTGATTCTGATGCTATAGAAGGTTGATTTTTAAATATTTTTGTGTTCATTACTTAGACTTCTGAAATCGTTTTTTTTTTTCAATCATATCATCTTTTGAATGAGGGTTATACTTACTGTAGGGTTGGGGTCCACTGGGACAAATCTGGGCTGATGTTGAAGGTGAAGTTGAAAGATTCACAAAAGTATTAAAGTTTGTTCAATTAGAATTTTCAGGAGAAATTGGTTTATATTCTTAAAGGGGTGGGCAAACAATACCTGTTATAGTGCTATAAGTCATAATAGAGACAGAATACGTTTGTCGAACTATTGCATTGTTTGAAAAAATGGTGTTTCCTTTGTTATTTCAGCGCAATAAAATATAGACTGCAATACAAGCTTTTTTTTTTTGCTTCAATATATATTTTTAATATTTTAATTTATTGAATGTTCTTTTCTAACTTGCACTGAAGACAGCTTTTAGAGTTAGAAGGATGAGGTAGCTGGTAATTTATACAATTTGGATCTTATTTACACTTTGTATATGTATGGCCTAAAGATACACAGTTTTAACATGTCATTTCACTTCTACAATGTTTCTTTGAATGACTGTAGATCTGATAGTTAAAAATTTCTTAGTGGGATGTTAATTTATGCTCCAATAAAGCAGTGTAAATAGTTGGCTTTCACATTTTTAGGCAAGACGCAATCATGGAAAGAAGGTATATATATATTATTATAAATGAATGAATGTTAATAATATAAATATTTACATGAATTTTATAGTATATTCAAATTTTAAATCGCATTAAAATTATTTATTACTTTAGACCAATAATTTCTAACGTGCACAGACTGTTGAATATTAATGTATCTGTTACTCAAAGATTTATCTCATCAATAAATGTCGATAATATTTACTTTTTGTGCAAAAGCTTTTGATAAATAAATTCAAAATGGAGAAAGATTTTTCATTTAGAATTAGAGTTAGTGTAATAATTTTACATGCATTTTATTAAAGATTAAAATATATGACATAAACTAATATTTTAAAGCATTTTAATTTTTTTTCTGATCAATTACTTTTTCCATTAAATTTCTTCACGAAGTTTAAATCTTGGAACTAGTTCTGTCCTCGGATAATGCAAGAGTTTCAGAAAGTATATTTTCTTTGTCTTTCGAATTCATTCTTCAGGGACAACGGGAGAAAGACTAAAGCACCAGGATAAAAATATCCTATTTCATGCCACTTCGCATTCGCTCACTATTATTCACCCTATTCCTTTCCTACTGAATATATGTATTTCGAGCAAAATAAGTCACGCAATTTATCTCTTTTGATAAAGCTACAAAAAATCTTGGACGCTCATGTTTTTTTTTTTTTTTTTTTTTTTGATAAATCAATTTTTCTGGAGAAACACAATGACGTTTATCAGTATGCATAATTTCAGTGGCTTACATTTAAAACTAATAAAAAATTAATAACAGCTGTATCATTTTTTTCCTCACGAGAAAGGTTTTGGCATTTCATTCCCAGAAGAGAGGAATGTATGTTTTCTTACAAGTACGTAATAAAATCCTATCTCTCAAGTTGGACAGCAGACAAGCTGTGTTGTTTATATTTATGTTTTTGTACTAATGAGGACAACCTGTCACTCAAATCGGATAGCAGATATTCGGTGTCATGTATAATGAGACTCAGGAAATTAACGAATGTCTGAGCGACCTTCACAGGCCGAAACATATATACTATATCACGCCGAATATGAACTATACCATGATTTGTTCCATCGTGATGGGTGATCGACTATGAGCTGAGATATGTCTACTCAATGAGGAGTAAGTGAAACTCCTTGACGGATTTTCTTAAAGAATGGTTTTTGGAGAAGAAAAGCGAGAGTTTTGCGACGAGTCGACTAGAATTGTTGTTGTTCTTTTTCTCTAAAGTGACAGATTAAGTCGGAGTTTCCGTATGTTTTTGTGTGATAATTAAAGTCTGCCGTAGACAATGTATCATTACTAATTTATGTTTAATACACAAAATGAGATACTTGATGTAAAAATTTTCATATAATGACTTAGAAAGTTAGAAATGTTTGAAGAGGAACCTTCCAACTCTAATGCTATTTTATATTCGAAACTCAAACCAACAAGGAATTTACCTAGTTTTCTTCCATACGACATGAAAATGTGGGGAATTAACTCTGCAATCAATTTTCATTAATATTCCAGGCATGATTATTCATCGCAACGTAAAAGTTTTATTGTAGCCTTTGTAATATCCAAACATATAATGTAACTTAATGAAATAATCTCATTGGTAACATTAATCAAGCATTATTCATATTTAAGAGGTAAAATCGCAGAATAGGAGCCGTTGGTATTTGGTTGAATCTTTGGTATTGGCCAAAGTGCGCCAAATGACAGATGTGATTCTATGTGAACAGAATTGCAACCCTACCAAGATAGCTTGATTTCGCGAATTTTTGAATTCCTGCGAAATTCCTTGCTGTAGTACACTTCCTACAAATTTTAGAAATACTTGGAATATGTGTGCCCAAATTAACATTCTTCAATATCTGACATCTTGAATAAAGACTTTGATCAGCATTCAAGAAATAATACAACAGCACCAGCATGAAGTGGTAACTTTTAAAATTAATCGTTGTGTAAGTTAACGATTTCTAATTCTTCCAGAACATACCATTAATTGAATTAAACTACGTAATTAATTTGGCCACTGAGGCGTTAGAAGATACATTGGTTACCACAGTTGGCGCTTTTCGCCCATTTGGCGGACAAAGAAAGTCTCTAATTCCTAAAAGACTTTATTTTGCGATTTGACAATTTAAAGTATTTTAATTATAGTACCTAATCTTCCAAGATTTATGTAATTAAATACATTTCTTTTCTACCCTTTTTTTAATTTAGTTTCTTAATTAACTGAATTCATTATTTATTTTCTAAGTTATCTTTTATGTAGTTTTAAACGTGTTTTCGTTTGTTTATTGATATTAATTTCCTTTCTTACTGAAATAATTCCAATATATTTTCATTTGTGTTAAAGTCTTGCACAAAAATATTAAATTGTCATTCATCTGTAATTATCATACGTATATTGTTTAAAATATTAAAATGAAATAGTACATGAAAATAGTGTTTGGATTGATTTTAAGAAATCATTTTTAGAAATCATTTTCAAAAACGTTTTCAAAAAATTGTCTCCATAACAATTACATTCACTGCACAACAAAATAATATTAAAAATTCATATAAATTGGTAATATCAAATTTTCAATTTTTTTTTTTTTCAAATTTCTTTGTTTAGATTGGCCGTTTTAGTGCTTTTTGGTTTATTTTTTAATATCTTATCTTTATATTTTTTCAATTGAGAATTTATCTTCAAAATGTCAATTTCTTATAATTATATTTAGAAGTTTTTTCATTTATTTAATTCCTTCTATTAGCTCACACTCTCCATATATATATTGTTAAATTTTCAATCGTTATTAAAATACTTTTTATTCATCCATTTAAGTTCAAATACATTTTTTTGAACTTGTAGTGGATGATACTGGATGTTAATACAGTTTTTTCAAATATTAATTCAGTAATTAAATTTAATTAATTAATTTTAGTTTTTTTTTTTTTAGATATAAGTTGCATATATCTACCAATAGATGGCGCCAAATAAACTTAAAAAAAAGAATGAAAATTATTTATAAAGGACTTTGTGCAATATAGTTAAAAAAAAAGTAGAATTGACTTTAAAATTTTTTTTTGTATATTACTTGTTACTTATTGAAAGAGGTAAGCCTATTTACAATAATTTAAAAGCAACTACAAGATGCATTCTTTAAAATTAAATTTAATCCAATTTATCGAATTAAATAAATATTTATATTTAATCAGCACAGTTTAATGTTCTTTATTATGAGACAGTTTTATAAGATACGACGGAATATAAATGATATTATAATTAAGTAACAGGAGAATATTTATCTTAATATTATGACGCAAATACGACTATATGATATATTAATTGAAAAAATTATCTCAGGAAATTTTTCTAAAATAGGTAAGAAGATAATTATAGCATTACTGCAGCAACATCAAAAATTGTAACCTTTGTTGAGATATATTTTTTTCTGATTATTTTTAAGCTATGATAAATATAAATTTTTCAAATAATTCGCTTAATTAAGAATTTTTAATGAATCTCGCCTCTTACATTGGCAAATATTAAAGCTTTTCAATAAAGAAAAGATACTTAAACTTAAGTAATTAAGTGCCACAGTTTTGAAGTAACTTTATAAAAATATCCTATTAATTTGACTATTCTCTGGATTTAAATAAATTTATTAAATGTATTTAGACAATATGGATAATATTCAAACATTAATTAATTTTAAAAACTATATTTCATTAATAAAATATCAGTGACAAAATTTTAAATTGATATTTAATATAAAATACAAACGATTTATTTAGATTAGAATACTTTATAAAACCACAACTACTTGAAGTTTAGAATTCTCTTTTACTTTCAAGCGCAATCTCTTTTTAGAACACAAACTTCTTTTTTTTTTTTTTTTTTTTTCCGAGAGGGAGGAAAATCAACATTGTTGCCAAAATTCTTTTACGATAAAGTCGTGATGGTTAAATTCTTCCGAATAAAATTGAAATTTGAGGCATTCATGCGTGTTCGCTTTTTCAATGGGGAAGAAATAAAGTTGGCAGCATATTAAAGAAATAGTCTTCGATAACAGACGTGCATTTTGTACTTCAATTTTCAAAGCAGGATTTCATCAACTAGAGATAGAAATTGTAATATTTCTCAGACTAGACATGTTAAAATAATAAAATTGAAATTCTACCCATAAGACATAAAAAGTAATACTAACTAAACTATTCACTGTTCTCGAATAAATAGGAGTGTTTTTGATGATTTCTTAGGTAAAAAAATAACCATTTGTTCTAAAATTTCAAATACCGACAAATAAACTCTATTTCCCTTTATAAAACATATATTTGTAAGAATAATAAATTTACATTTAAAAATTTTATTATAAAAAGAGTGAATAGAAGAATGAATTTATTATTTTTTTTTATAAATTTCTTGAAACATTTTCCTACTATTAAAATATTCTATTCAATTTTGTGCATTGACATGATGGCTGTGAATTTCCAAATTTCAACAGCTTATTTACAGAAATAACTGTATTTCAGAGTGCCCCTATCAAGTTTTCTGTAGGGATTCTTTTTCTCCATTTCTTATTTAAATACTTTTAAACTTTTCTTTTTAATTAATAATATTTTTAGACATCAGATGGTACATTTTTAGAGAAAATCATTTCATTGTAGTTTGCACTTAATCTTTTTTTTTTGGGGAACGTATTATAATAATACAGTTGATACTAACAATTTTTATTATCAGCTATAAAGTTATAATATTCTCTCCAATTTGTATATTCACCAATTGACCTTCCCAATTATGATACCCATCCCAATTGGTAGTTTGAACAGTTGATCTTCACAATTATATGTTCTCCACTTTGTATATTGACCAATTGACTTTCCCTATCATGATATGTTCCTCAATTTGTATATTCATCAAATGACCATCACAATTGTAATATCCCCAATTTTTATAATGGTCAATTCACCTTCCCAATTATAATACTCCAATTTGACTATTGACCAATTAACCTTACCAATTTACCTTATTTGTATAATCATCAATTTACCTTTTCGATTATAACATCTCCTCCAGTTTGTATAATATTGACCAATTGACTTTCCCAATTATAATAACTCCCTAATTTGTAAACCCATATTAAACCTTTTTTTTAATAATAATATGCACTTAATATAAAAATAATACACACTTAAATATTCAAAGAAAGGTTATATCTAATAGTTGTGTAGATCACTTATTTATAAAAAAAAAAGAGATTAATGCGTATTATAGTACGCGTAGAAAAGATTTAGTTTATTTGTACATATCAGGTTTTTCTTACTTATAATTACTTTTTACAGTAATATGCGTTGCATAAACATTTTTTTGAAACATAATTTTCAGTATTAATTACTCCTCATATTGGAGTAATATTTGAAAAGTCAAAACAAAACAACATGAATACTTCAATTCATTTTCGCAATAACTCAGGTACTTCCATGCCATCCTCTTGAATCTAATTTTTTCTATATCTAGTTCAATTTTTTTCTATATCTAGTTTTTTTCTATAAATCTAGTTTTTTTTGAGCAAAAGATATCATCAAATTACCACTAGGTCATAAGCAAATTTTTAATCACCACATAATTTTTTTTTTTTTGCAATGAAACCTTAATATCAACGTAAACAAATATTTTCTAATTTATTTAAAAACACAGCATTTTTTAATAAAAAATATGACGCTTTTAAGTTTGTCCAATTTGTACTTATATCATACCAGAAAAAAAAACCTTCCTCTACTTGTAAATGTCACACTGGCGCCCTAATTCTTAATTTTACGATATTGTCCGGGAAAATAATAGCAAAATATGTATGCTTGTAATCCATAAAAGTTTTATTATTTTTTTCGTAATATAATGTGATTCTGGGGAAGTAAAAAAAATCTAAACATGTCAGCAAAATAAAGAAAGGAAACTTTTCAGATAAAAAAACTGAAGGAAGGAAAAAAAAAAAATTGCACAAATATTTTGTATCTAAAAAATTGAAAATAGTTTCAGAAGGCTTTACTTAGAATAGTTTAAAAATGTATTAAACTTTTTATATCGAAATGTCCATCATTTTCAGTATTACATAGTTGGAGTCCTGATATTCCCTGCATAGAACATTTTTAAAATTTATGTATCATGATATTTTCAAAAAAATCATTTTATTTTACACAGTATTTCACATGTTTTATAGCATAACATCATAGAAAGTAATATGTAATTTTTTTGTAAGATAGCTATTTTATCTATCAGTTTATTTTTTTCTACATAAATTCAAACTTTTACCATTCAATGCAAAAATATAAAATAATGATGAGA
>BPLR01005182.1:0-37567 GCA_021605095.1 Caerostris extrusa | reverse complement strand
ACTTCAGCTCACGGATTTATCGTGTTGATTCACCGCATAGATATAGTACTTTTCTTTAATTTGAATGGCAATTAAAAGAACTCGGTTCGAAACCCGGACAAAGAAACTGATCAAAAGATTACATGTTTTTACCTCAGATGGACACAATAAATATGAAAGCCAGACAGTTTCACCGTTGATTTCTAAGTGAAGGGACGCAAATCCTCATATGACACCTATGGTGGATATTCTTTCCAAACTGCGGTGACATATTTTTGGTGCAGTGCAATAGATTTCTTATGGTGTAATCCTAGGTAACTTTGAATCTGCTCCATATTTGGAGTTTTAATATGAAATGAACTCAGGGTAAAATACCCAGCATTTGGAAACATCTGCATTCAAAGCTAAATGAAAATCTGAAATTAGAATCTGAGTTTTTAAAGAATAAAAATTCTCTGCACCTGTGACACACTCATTAATTAATTTATTTATCCTCTTCCCCAGTTTTTATAGCGTTTCTGACCCCTTCACAAACCAAGAAATAAATTGCGTAACTCGTGTAACACAGAAAATTTCCAAGAAATGAAAGTCATAAAAACAGAGAGTGGCGCACAGGATACATCCTATTTCTTACACAGACTGAAATTGAAAAAAAAAAATAATGTTACACACCACCACCAGCAAAATACGTTAAATCCTTTCAGAATTTAAAATTACAAATAATTTTTTTAAAAAAGAGTTACGACAGTGGGATGAAATATGAATCGCAAATGCATTTATCTCTTGATGGAATGATTCCAACTACTTCATCAGATTAAATTGGGGCTGCCACTTCGGAGAAAAAGCATTAGGGCGCTTATCCTCTTCCTCATTGTCCATTGTTTTTGTTAATGGAAATATATTGGATGTTTCGAATCTGAAACCCGCGAAGGAAAATGTTATTTCTAAGCCAACATCGATAGATGGCTTTTTTGTATCACACTTTTTTGACAAATTGCAGATCTTCAGATAATCCTAATTTTAAATGCTAGATTGATACAGTTGTAGAATCATCTTATACTTTAGAGATAATTTTATTTTATCAAAAACCACAAAATAATAAAGTTCACTATAAAAAAAGTTCACTGAAACCTATTACTTTTTTTTTGTATGTTTAATTCAAATGGAAAATAATGTGCTATAGAATAAGAAAGGTATATCCTTTATATAAAAGGCAGAAATTTTTTTTAAAAAAATTATCTTTCTGTACTGAAGCTTTGATTCTTTTATGTTAAAAGATTTAATTAAGAAATGCTAAATTTTAAAATTTAAACGCTTTTATTTAAGAGACGCTAAATTTTAAAATTTAAACGCTTTTAATTAAGAAACGCTAAATGTAAAATTTAAACGCTTTTATTTTAAAAAAACTAAATCATATTTATGTAAAAACCATTGAAAAGAAATGATTAATTGAAAAAAAAAAAAAAAATAATTAGTTGAAAAAGTTGTTGTTAAAGGATTGTCATCTGAAGTCACTCTGTTGTTTCTTATCTCAAAAGGAGGGATGTGCTGTTGTTTCTTATCCCAAATTGGTAGACAGCAAACAACTAGACCAAGTCCAAGCACCCATGTGGTCTCATGAAAAGGGATGGAAGGGGGCGAGCAGCTTTTGTTGTGATGGATTTCATTTGGTTTGTCACTCTATGGTCATTTTGGGCACACTTTGAGCCAAATTAGACCGGTAACTACAGCTTAGCATGGATATGAACCACTAACATACATCGATGCCCTTCCAGGATTCGAACCTGAAGCCTTTAGTACCAAAGGCCAGAGAGCTAGCCAATTTGGCCGCTGTTGTGATGGGAGCACCCGCAGGTAGAAGTCTTACTTTGGCACAATGACGCTGACTTTTTATAGGGTGGAGTTGACACCCTACGCCTAACAGTCATATTAGACCGGGACCTACGGTTTTAAAGTGGATTCCGAACCACTACAAGCATGCCTGGCACCACCGAGATTCGAACCCTAAACCTATGGCACCGAGCGCCAGTCATTTGGCCATCAAGCCTCTTGCATTATTTTTAAATTGAGCAAAGATAGTAATCGTGCATACCCCATAACCTTCAAAATAATTTATAATTAATATAAAGGCTTAAAGGACAAACTCGTTCTATTAATCGGAAATGGCATTTTGATGTTGGTAATAAACTACGACCTCCGCTCTTTTTTATGGAAAAAAAGCCAACTCCCTCTTTTCATCCAATTTATAAGCCTTCCCTACCGATACGAAATAAACGACATACATGACTTATGATATTAGAGAGATGGAAGAAAAAGAAAAGGAGAAAGAAAGACAGAGAGAGAGATAAAATAAGTAATAAAAAAAATGAATCCACGCGACAACGATTTCGACAACTCGGTAAATCCACACGCTCCAAATTCATTAGCTAGGTACATAGAAATGAGGCGAAGGCGACTGCAAGCTTTTTTTTTTTTTTTCTTTATATCCTGTTTTATTTCCAAGGGTTCCTGTGGAGTGATATTGATTTTTTTTTCCCTCTCAGACTCAAATCCAGAAGGGTTGGCAGCAACATTTTCCCCATCTCCGGGAAAAAGTTGGGGGGAAGAAATGAAACGGGAAAGAGTGCGTGCCAGCTGTAGAAAATGGTTGTCTGGCCTGTCTTCTGGTGGAACACCATCTTGACAAAACCGTGTTTGGGCGAACAAAAACTATTTTGTAGGGGCATAATATGGAATAAAGTAACGCAGAGGGAAGAGAAAGCAGTCTCCCGACTCTATATGACAGTGATGGATATATAAATAGTGGCTCATCATTCATTCAAGAAGGGAAATTTGTGTTTGAAAAGGCTGCTGTGATGCATCAGGTAGGAATGATGTGTTGCAAATTGACTTGAAAATTCTTGGCTTACACAAATGAAAAAAATGCTTTGGTATCCAATAGTGGGCAATGAAATATGAATGTTAAAAAAAATACTTTTAGGTTACTGAAGGGCAGCTATTGTTTTAAATATATTTTAAGAGTGTGAATATAAAAAAAATTCCTACGAAATCTAATGATTAGAAATATCTGATTCCTTTTTTTTTTTGTCTGAAATTTCAATACTAAGATATGGATTTTGGTAACTGTAAAGTATGTAAATTAGAGCAATTCGCTTTTATTAATTAAATGAAAACATTCCAAATTTTGGAAAAATTCCATAACTTTTTCTTCATTTTAGTGAAGTCCAATGCAATTAAATGCAATAAATTTTTATATAAAAAAATATTGTTGAATTTAATGGATGCATAAAAAGTATTTTGGAAAAATATTACAATTTAGGAATCCGGAATCTTTTACAATCCTTAACCAATAAAAGGCGGCTATGGCCTTTGGAACCATAGGTTTCAGGTTCGAATCGTGGTGGTGGCAAGGATGTTTGTTAGCGGTTTAAAATCCACGTTCTTAATTATTAATTAATCTTGCATTCAAATCCTATTTTTGAAGTGTTTTCTATAATAGTAGTAAATAGTTTTAAAATATTATCTAAGTTGTATTTAGCAATAAACGAAATATTTTAAGTTCAGCATACAAATAATAATAAAAACTTAAACAAATAACAACAGTGGTTAGCAATAAAATTGTAACCAAATCAGTAATTGTAATCAAATCAGAATCACAGAATGTATTTAAAATTTTCTAGTTGAAAATGCAATAAAGCAGAGTTTTAGTGTAATGAAAATGCAATAAAGCTTAGTTTTAGTATAATGAAATTGCATTTAAATGTATTCTTATTCGACTTCATTATAGCTGCGCTACAAAGCAATAAACTTATTCCTAAATTACAGCTATTTGGCACTGTTCTAATTCTTAAATGATGGACTTGACTCAATGTATATTCATATTCTAAACTAAACAAAAACTAAATTCAAACAAATAACGACAGTGGTTAACAATAAAAGTGTTGTAACGACATTGTAATCAAATCAAAATCACTGAAGATGCATTTAAGATTTGATAGTTGAAAATGCAGTAAAAGCATAGTTTCAGTATAACGAAATTGAATTTAGATGTATCCTTATTTCAACTTCATTATAGTGGCACTACAAAGCAATGAAAATTATTCTTAAATCACAGCTATTGGCACTGTTCTAATTCTTAAATGATAGACTTGACTCAATGTATATTCGTATTCTAAACTAAACAAAAACTAAATTCAAACAACTAACAACAGTGGTTAACAATAAAAGTGTTATAACCACATTGTAATTGAAACACTGAAGATGCTTTTAAGATTTGCTAGTTGAAAATGCAATAAAGCATTGTCTTAGTATAATGAAAATGCAATAAAGCATATAGTAGTTTTAGTATAATGAAATTGCATTTAAATGTAACCTTACTTTAACATTATTATAGCCGCACTACAAAACAATAAAACTTATTCTTAAATTACACCTATTGGCACTGTTCTAATTCTTAAATGATGGACTTGACTCAACCTATATTTATATTCTAAACCAAACAATAGTATATACTAATTTCAAAACAATAACAACACACAGTCAAAACGGTTAATGGAAAACGAAATTTAAAGCTTATCAATGAACGAGAACTAATACGCCGCATCAGTTACAGCAACAATAAGAACTTCTTTTGTTTTCCAAAATCACCAGCACCACACATGCACCCTAACCTAAATCAGAGATGCTGCTTTTCAGCGAAATGATACATAGTAATGACGTGCCTAATGCCCCATGAAATGGGAACTATTTACTCCGTCGAATTATCTTCCCATACCAATACACGTCCTGCTATTGGGTCGCGGCTTTATATTTAGTGCCATCCATGGGGTAATATTCTCAACTTGGCCGGAAACATTCGTTCCATTCTCAGAATCGAAACTTCTTCAGAACAAGAACAAGGGGATGGAAAAGAAAACAAAAGAACACAACAAAAACTGGAGCGTGATATTTGCTAACGAAACTCATAAAAATGTCTCTGATGGGCAAGGGAATGTACTTCCGGGCGCCTACAACATATAGTGTCGTTGGAGCACGTGATTGGACTGCTAGTGATCCTTATTTCGTTGCCTGATATCCTTATTTATTTATTTATTTTTTGCGGGGATGGAAACAATTGCGGGAAGAAGTTGCTCAAGATTGGATATTGTTCGGCGTGGTTAGAATTGTTTAAAATAAGTAATAAAAATACTATAAGGCTATTTGACACAGTTGCAGTTAAAAGAGCAGATATGAATGTTGCAGAAGAAACAAAGTGAAACAAATAAAATAAATATTTTGCTATGCAACTTCACAAAAATTCAAAATAACTCAATTTATAGTTCAGCATCTAAAATGGAATAGGTGACTATTTTAAAAATAAGCCTTAAAAGAATTTTAGTAATGCCACATTTAAACTGGTAAATTATATCTTGCTAACGACATCAGTTTTTAATTTGTGAATTGTTTTTAAACAATAATAAGTATTGCAAAAGGTTTTTCTTTCTTTAGCAAACATCACAAGCATACACAGCATACATATTTAATTGTAACAATCCTTATCTTGATAAATCTAAATAAGCATGAAGAAAAAAATTACATTTTACAATACTTATTATTGTTTAAATTTTTTACAACTTGTGCAATACTTATTATAATTGTTTGAATTTTTTACAATTTCTGCAATACTTATTATAGTTCAAATTTGTTTACAATTTTTGCAATACTTATTATTGTTTACAATTTTTACAATTATTGTTTACATGTTTTACAATTTCCGCAATACTTATTATTATTTAAATTTGTTTACAATTTTTGCAATACTTATTATTGTTTGCATTTTTGCAATACTTATTATTGTTTAAAAACAATTCATGAATTAAAAACTAATTTCGTAAACGAGTTTATCAGTTTAAATGTGACGTTACTAAAATTCTTTCAAGGTCTATTTTTATTTCAAGAAAAAAAAAAAATAGTTGCCTACTACATTTGATACAAACAATATATATTATCAGTTAATATTAAAACATTTTTGCACTAATTAATCCAAAAAAAAAAACGATTGTAGTTTTATTTCTTTTAAATACACTATTTTATCTATTCTTTTATAAATGTTTTTGAAAATAATTATTAGAATTAAGAGATATTTATATTACAATCATAAAAATATTTTAATAAATATCTTTGAATGAAAATTTCAGTTTGTTAAAACTGTTTTTTTTTTCTAATCTAATTGAATCTTTTCGTGCAAAACAAAAATTGCGATGCTTTACATTGCAAAAACTATAAAAATAGTTTTAGATAACTCTACAAAAATGCCTTTTCAGAAATAAGTAAAATTTACAAACTCTTTTAAATCTAATCATTTTAAACTAATATAATAAAATTACTTTAAATAACGCTAAATAATTTTAAAACTATTAAAATTATTACATTGTTGTACATTAGCATAATTTTCCATCGCATTACATTAATTTCACTCTTGTGTTATGAATACTCATAAAATAAACTTACGATAAACGGTTAAATCGAAGCTAACACTGTCTTGGTCATCACTGCAAGTATAAGTACCGGCATCTTCCATTTCAACATTGGTGAATACCAGACGTAAGCCGACTTGGTCGCCTTCCGCCGGTTCAGCATGGATTCTGAAATAAAAACAATTTTTTTAAATGTAAATTATAAAATTAAAATTTTCATAAAAAAATGACAATGATGTAACCAAAAAATTGTAACAGTTAATTCAATTAATTTTAATACTGAAGAAAATAAGTTTAAATTACAAGTTGGGAATAATTTTAAATTATGTTAAATATAAAAAATAATTAAGTAAATTACATAAAAATATAAAACACATAATAAAAAATATATTTATACTTACAAATTAACATATATAATTAATGGAAATGCCAGTAGATTTAATACCAATACAATTTATAAATGGCAACAGAAAATTTTTTCTACTCAATTGCTTTATTATATACATTTAAAAATAATTTATAGATATTCTAAAATAATTAAATGAATAAAACTACTTAATTTTAAAATTTAATATTATTTAAACTTGGATAATCATCAATGATTAATGTAAAATCTTTTTATCACAACAGTTTTTAAATTGCACATCCTTTTAAAATATTAATAAAAATTGCATAATTATTTCAACTTTAATACTAAAGTAATTCTAGTAATAAATCAGAATATCAAAAATTTATGATCGGCATTTTCTCATTTCAAATCGATATTTGAATTCGACTTAAAATATAAGTGTTATATCCATATAAATGAACATCCAACTTTATATTAAAATCATTAAAAAAAAGCTATATTAATACACTCAAGTCCATAAATTAAGGATAATTCAGAATCACACAGAAATTGAACTCTAAAATAAAAATTTCACCTGTAGAATTATCACACACATCTTAAAGAAGAATATGCAAATTACAGGAAACCACCAGATGGCGCGGATAGTACGTCACAATGACGAGAGTGTAAGAGAGGGGTATATAAGGAATGGTGGCAAAGAAGTAAAATTGTTCACAAGCGCTTTAAAAGCCTTTCAGTGCAATAACCGCATAGTTATGGCACAAAGGAAGCATTTGGAGGATTTTTTACGTGGTAGAATTATCGGACGACTGGAATGTGGACGTACCCAGCTGGAAGTATCCGAGGAACTTGGAATCGCCCAGAGTGTCATCTCCAGGCTTTGGCAACGATTCCAAGATGATGGTAATGTGAGTAGATGTTACAGCACACGTCGCCCCCGAGTTACAACGCCGAATGAGGACCGGTATTTAGCAGTTACTACCAAAAGAAACAGACGGAGCACAGCATCAGACCTGTCTCGTCAGCTCTCTTCAGCTACCGGTACGACAGTTTCAAGGCAGACCGTGTACAGACGCTTAGGGGAACATTGGTCTATATGCTCGTAGGCCTGTCAGATGTGTTCCACTTATCGCAACTCACTGTCACCTGCGATTAACCTGGAGTAGAGAGCATGCATTGGGGACACCGCAACAGTGGTCTGGTGTGATGTTTTCCGACGAGTCCAGGTTTAGTTTGCAGACTGATTCTCGCCGGACTTTCATATGGAGAGCGTCAGGTACCCGTTACCACCAAGAGAATACCATTGAACGACACCGTTACGGTAGTGCAGGATGGCTCGTTTGGGGAGGAATTATTCTTGGTTCCAGAACTGACCTGCATGTTCAGAGTGTAACGATGACAGGCCACATCTATCGAGATGTCATTCTGGAACAACATGTACGTTTGTTTCGGGGCGCCATGGGTGCTGAATTTCTGTTTATGGATGACAACGCCCGCCCTCAACGTGCAAACATTGTAGACGAATGCTTTCAATTGGAGGATATCACCCGTATGGATTGGCCAGCATACTCACCGGACTTGAATCAATAGAGCATGTGTGGGATATGCTTGGCCGACGAATTGCAGCCCGTTAACCCCCTCCCACCTGTCAACCGGAACTTCGGAGGGCATTGCTTGATGAGTGGTGTAATATTCCCCAAGATCAGATTGATAATTTGATACTCAGCATGCCTAGGCGTTGTAAGGCCTGTATTGCATCGTCCGGGAGACATACTCCATATTAACCATCATACTAACCATGCTATACTGTTTTTTGTAAATAGGTTCTTTTTTGAAATTTGCTCCAGGGAGTAAAAATCGCAATTTTTATTAATTATGTCAAACATATAGCATCTTTTTTGCTCTTTACCTTTTGTTTAATAAATAGACTTTACAAATAAGTCAAATTTGTTTTGCGTCTGTCTCTTTCTTTGCCTGAACTTCATTATCCTTAATTTATGGACATAAAATGTGTAAATATACTCACTTAATTTCTTCATCAGATTGTGGAAGAACAAAAATTAAATATTCAGTCAAACCGCAAAATTATACGTTCTGACAAATACTCGTTTTTAGGAGCAGAGAACCCACGTTTGAATAGACGAGAAAAAAATGGGGGGGGGATTTAATATATGTGTTTATATATATATATTTCAATTCAATGGAAGCACAGTGAAAGAAATTTCAAACGATTGCATCAATTAAGGTGTGTCTCGTTTTTATTGTTCTTGAATTATGAGATTTGAGCATTTAGGGTTTTGGATTATGAGATTTGATACTTAAATTCTTATTCAAAAGATCAAATATGTCATTGTTTCCAAAAACGGAAAGACTGGATGATGATTGTGAAAGCTTCCGTAAGCCTCTGGCGTCGTCTGTCAAGTTGCTTGGCGGAAATTTCTTGGCTTAAGTAAAGCCAAAAAGAATTTCAATTTAAAGTCCTTCTGGATGATAATGCCCTACCATCTGTGGTCGTCATGGATTATCCAAGGCAAAACAAAGTGAAACACAAAGTCCATTGATGTGCAGTACAAAAACAGGTTCAAAGACATTAAATAGATTCACTTATAAAATAAATAAAAATAAAGAATAAAGATAAAAACATCACAGCAATTAAAACAAGCTCTATCCCTAATAAGCAAAATCGAAAATAATTCTTTTAGTACTTAATTATATATATATATATATACAATTAAGTATAAAAGAATTTCTGGTATCATAACACCTATTAAAATTAAGTAACTCTCCTGTCTCTAAAGCCTTGTCCTATATGGCTCTAGAACCATAAGGGCCAAGGGTATGGTATGGTCTATTCGAAATAGAAGATTGTTTCTTTTTACAGAGTAAGGTTGTCATCCCTACGCTCTACAGTCATATTATATAGGGACCTACAGTTTAAAATGGATTCCGATTCACTACAAACTTCCAAGGCACCGTTCGGACTCGAACCGGAAGCCTCGTGACACCAAGCGCCAGAGATGTGTTTAAAATACAAACTTCAAATTTTTTTTAATAATTGTTTACTTTAATTTTATTTGAATGTACTTGTAAAAATAATATAGCTATAAGCATATCGTATTATCGCAAAACTTTTATTTTTATTCGGAAACAAATATTTTATGATATAACAATTAACTTTCTGTAAAACTTTGATGCCTGTTAAATATAAATGTCATATGCAAAAACTCTGTTAAACACAAGTTTCAAAAATTTTTGTGAAATAAGGGAGTGCTGCAATAAAACGAATTAATTAATTAAAGCCTTTTTACAAATTAGAAACAGAATAATTTTATATCATTATCTTGTAAAAATATGTTACTGAGCATTATAAAAATGTCACATACGTTTATCTATTAAATTAGCGCAGTGGCCTACTTTGCCCGTGCTAATTTGTGAAATAAGCCATTAGATTAAATTACCAGCATATTTTTTGTTATTACGTTAATTTTTACTTTCTGTTCAGCAATAAAGAAATCACTTAATTTGCAGGCACTTATATTTGACATACCGCCTCAAGAGTGCCTTATCAAATATCATTAATTTTGGTGCCTACGTCAAATAAAACCAGTAGTCATATAACCAGATGTTACAGATCTATCAACATCAATTAGGCCGCCGCAATGTTGAACCAATAATATATATGTCTAATCTAACTTATTTGTACGTCATAACAAAACCGCATTTCCTTTACGAGTTAATTTACAACTATGTAAATTTAGTTAACTGCCATTAAACTTATGAGCATATCAAAGCAAGTTCATTTTTTTTTAGGTCATATAAACCGAAGAAACTTGCGTAGGATGAATATGACTTGAATTTGAGTTTGTTGAGTTTTATATCAAAGTTTAGAGATAAAATAATCGTAAATTTTTATTATAAAATAGTAGTCGTTTTTATTATTAAGTTTTTTTAATTATGAAAAAATAAATGCATGAATTATAAATTTAAAAATCAAAATGTATTAAAATTTTTTAATTAATTTTTTTTAAAATTATGTAAAACCTTTAAGATAAATTGTTTGACATTATAATAGAGTTAAAACGATTATGGGATAATTTTATACTAAATTAAAAAGGAGAACCTTTATTTTTAAAATGAATATTTTTATTTAAATAATATTATAGTTAAAAACATATGAATAATTATCATAACTCAAAGTTTTAGCAATAAAAATAAAAAAAAAAAAATTTAATACATTATGTTAAGTTCTTTTAACATTTAAATAATAAATATTCTTCGAATTAATAATAATACGAAATAAAAATACTTTTTTAACGCGTTTTAGGTAATGTGTTTTCAAACAGTTCTCAAGAATGGGACTGAAACTTTAAAAATAATACTGACTAACTTACAAATTAAGAACTAAACTAGATTTTAAATTTTTTTTAATTCTTTCATGAATTTTACTTTCAAATATTTTTGTTTAAGAATATTAGTGAAACAGTTGACAACTCAGTGAAATGTGGTTTGGTTTGATTTTTTTGGTAATTTTGTGCACACTTTGGACTAATAGAACGGGACATACAGCTTAAAGTTTCAACCACTCAATACTCTAACATCTATGCCACCGCCAGGATTCAATGAAAATGTGAGAAAATTATTTACAAAATGAACAATCTGCATTTATAGTATATACTTTTTAAATGGAAATTATTCACGGATGTTAGACATAAAACCTCGGACAATCCTGTAAAAACAATCAATTTATTTAAATTTAATAAAGTTAAATAAATTTGTGTTTAATTTGAATCACGCTAAAATTTTTGTGCTTTGATTTCGGAAAAAATGGTAAGTCAACCTTCGAGTAAATAATAGACACCGAAAATTTTACAAATTCTCAGATGCGAACACATAGAATGTGCATTTGACAGTAAGGAAAAATTATTTTTAGTTAGGCTTTAATAAGAGGCGAAATTAAAAAAAATAATAATAAATCACCGTACGTTGAATAGGCGGCTCTTTCTCAGTACCGATGAAATGAAACTATGCATTTTGCCATCTGAACATCTTCTATTGATTTTGTTTTTCGGTCTGATGACCAATTGGCAGCGCTCTGGCCTCTGGTACCACAAGCTTCAGGTTCGAAACCTGGCGGTGGCATGAATGTTTGCGAGTGGTTCGGAATCCACTTTAAACTGTAGGTCCCTGTCTAATTAGCCCAAAGTGTGCACAAAATAACCGTAGAGAAACAAACCAAACCAAACTGAATATGCAAAAAAGGGGCAGAGAGAAAAAAAAAAAAATCTTTAAAAATCGATGAAAATTACAGAAAATGAGTAAAGGTTTTACGGTAAGTTCGTAAACGTTGGCAAGTAATAACTCACATCAAAGTTATTGCGCTTCATAGACGTTACACAACACTGGATATCGAAAACGGAAATTTATTTTCGTTTTCACGATATGGATACATGCAATTACATGCGGCACATCCTAAAAAGTTACGCGTCCAGCTTTCCAAACCTATTATTTCCATCCTCCCAATTGTGCGCTCCAGGTCACGCGCCGGCACAATGCACCCCGACAGACGGGACCAAAAAAAAAAAAATTAACAAAATATAAAAAAAAAAAAAAATAAAGAGGGAAGGGGGACTATACATCGATCACTAAAAACATATAAAAATCATAGCAGGAAGCCCACAGAATGAAAGAGACCATTTGCACAATGAAATAGTGGAGCTCTTGACCCCAGTGGCGATGGTAGATAGTGAGTGGAGGCTATAGTCGGGAATCAGTGGACCCAAAATGTTTGGCACACGCATGAGGAACTACACCTTGTTGTTCGAAATGGCTGCTTCGCAGAACGCAGGAAGTGCAACCCTCCAACAAGATTTGGCGGTGGGAAAAAAAAAGGGGGGGGGAGATTTCTCCACCAACTAATTTTATTATTATTTTTTTAATGTCTTTTTTTTATCCGGAAAGTTAAGTAGATTTATTTCCGCAGCATACGCCCAAGATGGATCTGTTAATGGTATTGGTGAGTGGCTCCATGATAATTGTTGAGGAGGAAATGGAAAGGTAATTATAAGTAGATTTCCAAACAAAGTTTTATAAAAGAGAAAATAATAAGAAAATTTAAGCAAAAAAATAAATAATATAAATATACATAAAATCGGCTGGGTCAATATACAGGTCACCCATAAAATTTAGAATGTAATTTAAGAATAGCAGTCTTAAAAAATAAAAAACTATATTAGAATTTCAACTCATTTTCATTTCTTGAAAAATTTTATTTTCACTTTGAAATAAAATTGGCTTTGCTTTCACCAGACTATTTTTTAAATATTTAATTATATAATGATTAGCTCGTGAAAGAAATTTAAATAATTATTATGCAAAAAAAAAAAAAAAACTTGTGAAAGAAATTTAAAATATTTTGTTTAAAAAACCAGTAAAAGAAATTTTTAAAAAACTACACATGGCAATGAATATTTCCAAAATTAAAAGTTGTAAAGTCATGAACCCTGTCTCCCCAAAACAATACCCATAATCTTATGAGTAAAATGGAAGTTTTAAAAATAAAGAAATTTATGTGATATATATATATTTATGTGCCAGTAGGCAGACGGCTTTGACTCACCATGGTGTTGTTGCACCAATGAAGAAAAAGAAATTTATTTTATGAGTAGTTAAATTCTTTTCATTTCTAAAAAATGCAATAGAAGATGGTTTGAGGACAAAATCCACAATTTCATTTCATCCGGTTCTATAAAAAGTGCAAATGATATTTCAAAAATATTTTTTTTTTACAATACTATTTATTCAGCAAATAATCATGAATTACTGCCATGCCTACTTCCCTTGCAAATGCAAAAGCCTTGGCAACATCTAAATTTATGATTCCCCCTGCGATCAAAACTAAATACTAAATTACAGAACTGAATGTCGGAAGAAGAACAGCTACTACTCTCACAAGACTAAGGATGAAACACCACAAATATTAGAAAATTCTGCTGATGGCGTTAAAAACACCAAAAATGTAGCAACATGCCTTGATGTCGAGCTTACTCCTCATTATGACTTTGATTGCCCAGCTATTACAGCATTGTCTGGACCAACCCTCGGAGGAAGCTTTATATTCTGAGCTACCAATCAACATAGCCAATATTATTCTGGAGTACCACGATATTTGATTTGCTTGTACTCTTCAAGGGATGCAACAACAACAACATCATCATCAGATACTAAGCTAAAAACTAAACTCAGAGCATAAGCTAAAACTAAGCTTAATAATACATTACAAATCAATTCTCCCGTCACATTAAATTCTTTCGAATTATAACCAAAGAAGGACGACTTAGTAAAGACATCATTTGTTAAAATGAAACATATAAATGCTAACACAATGATGCCTTATGCAATCTACAATACCACAGAAGTCGATAAGATGCACTGGAAATTATAAGAATGGACGGATTTTATCCGATGCTGTTCTAGAGAGAGAGAGCTATATTATCCAATGTTCTGACTATGACAGTGATTGATGACCAAAGAGTATCTTTAATTTTCAGCAAAACACTTCTTCACTGAGTAATTACAGAAGATCAATCCCAGATGAATAATTACCACTTCTCCTAAAATGTCCCTCAGGAATTTAAGCTCTACTGCATTCACGATTCACTCGTGTTAAACTGACAACAAAGGGTACAATTTGGAACAAGATTGAAAAGCTTTAAAGAGAAAAAGAAAAATGACATGCGCTAACGAATTTTAAGTCTTCTTTAATGTAGGAAAAAACAACAATTTTATATTTAATTCAATGAAATGCTTCAAAATTAAAATACTTCCTTAAATGGCAAAAGTCCAAATTTATAATTTCAACCAGATGCAGAGAAAAAATGAAATCTATTGTGCACTGAAAAAAATGGTTTTTAAAAGTATGAAGCCTTTACTAACAATTGTATTCAATAAATTTATACATAAAAGATGCTTACTGAACATTCTATTACAATATCATTGATAAATTTTCCAAATTGTGACTATTTTATTCAGTTTTCTCATAAGTTTTTGAAATTTTCTAATGAAAATGATTAAACAAAGTGATTAAATTGATTAGTTTGCATATTGTAATATCTCATGTATAATGATTTTTAAAACAAAACAAAACTCAGATAAACATATAAGATTCTATTTAATAAGTCTCATCTAACGAAGATTAATAATGAGATTAATAAGTGCAAATAAACACATAAGATTCTATTTAATAAATCTCATTTAATGGAGATTTATAATGATTATTTTTAAACAAAGCCCAAATAAACATATATTTAATAAGTCTCATCTAATAAAGATTAATATTGATTTTTTTAAATAAACATATAAGATCCTATTAAATAAATCTCATTTAATGAAGATTAATAAAGATTTTTTTAAAACAAAGTCCAAATTAACACATAAGATTATATTTAATAAGTCTCATTTAATGAAGATTACAATGATTTTTTTTAAACAAAGCCTAAATAAACATATAAGATTCTATTCAATAAGTCTCATCTAATGAAAAAAAAAGAACAGATAATTCTGTCAACTTTTAATATTGGGCGTTTACGATGCACTCATCCTTAGCAAAGAATGTGATTTCAACAAGACTGAAAGAATTACAGAGAAAAAGAAAGATGGTATAAATTGATTAGAAAGGACCAAATTGATTATAATCCATACTAATCAATTAATTCAATCTTTTGAATAACACCGACAACTAACCGTACATAATTATATCGCTTTTCCATTTTTTATCAGTTTCATGTGTCAATTTTAAAAAAATTTGCAAAGCTTGAGTAAATAATACAAAAATGCAAATCTCTTTATCTTGCAATAATCTTCTTAGATTTTTTTACTAAAAAGATTTTTGTTCCTAAGTAGTAAAGTTAGTTATTATAATTTAAAAATATCAATCAATTAATACCATTCAATTTTTATAAATTGGTTGATTTATGGGAGAAAACGTAGCTACAGCTATTATCCATAATTAAAATAGACAATTATATATAGATTTATCATGATTTACACTTTTATTTCTTTAAAATAAGCCAGTTGTATATAATACTATACTAATTAAATTACTATCAGCTCTCTTCAACTGATTTTGTTTCTATTGTTTAATACCTTTTATTTTTTTTCCCATTTAAACTTTTATTCCTTACTTAAAAATTATAATAATAATATAAAAAAAAAAATTATATTATATATATATATACACATAATTTTATTAATTAAAAAAATTAATAAAGAAAATTAGTTAATAAGCTATTAATTTTTAAATAAATTATATATATATATATATATACACACACATACACCTTACTCCTTTTCTATCTAATCAATGGGTTTAAAGCTTAAGAAACTTCTCTCATTCACAAAGCAGGAGATAGAAGTTCCTATGCAACTAAGGCTCTCCATCAACCTAGCAAATTGTCGTCGTCCATACTATCAGGTTGCAGACAACTTGCAATAAATTGGTTTTTTTCTGACGTGTGCATGTGCAATGGGTGATCCTTTCATTTGTGGCTTACATCGTCTTGTAAAAAGAATGTAAAAATCAGATAGAATAAAAAAAATGATTAAAAAATTAAGCATTTTAAATATATGCACTTATACATTAGGCTTCATTAATATGAAAATCCTTTAAAATTCCATGGTATTTTATCAAAACGAAATACTCATTGCGAAAACAAAGATAATGTGTTTTTAAAAAATTTTCAAAATTTAAAGCTGAACTCAAGGATGAAATTTCATTTCAGAAATATTGCATAGAGTTTCCAAAGGTAACATAATCCCTGAAATCTTAAGTTATTATCTCAAGAAATAAATATCACTAGGTTGATAACGAAGCCAATAAAGCAAGTCAAGATTCCTGCGCAGACATCACAGCTTTTAAGAACTATATCATTATTTTCGATTACCAATTATTATATTCATACGCAATTAGTGACTTAAATAGATACAAATTTAGTGAACCGTTTTTCTTTCTCAGATATCTCTTATCCGAAAATTATCGGCATTCTCTTGGG
Organism: Caerostris extrusa; assembly: GCA_021605095.1. Classification (NCBI taxonomy): domain Eukaryota; kingdom Metazoa; phylum Arthropoda; class Arachnida; order Araneae; family Araneidae; genus Caerostris; species Caerostris extrusa. The sequence continues at coordinate 20,738 of BPLR01005182.1, read as the reverse complement.
AATTAAAATAGCACTGTCTTACGGAAGGATCGAAAAACGATAACACAGTTGAAGAAGCAAATGCGGAAATGGTTACAACAAATTCTCTGGAACAACTTCGGTAATTTGTGGCAATTTTCGTCTTTCGGAAAAACAACGATATTAAAAAAAAAAATATTATTCGCCAGGAGTGAAAAAGAGAAGTTTACGATTTGGTAGAACTTTTTTCATTCGACAAATTGCCTGTTTTCAGTGTTATTATGATTTTTAGTATCCTTTCGCCACTATGTGAGCAATTTTTAGAAACGCAGTCAAGAGAAGTTCGAAAAATAGCAAGGAAAATATGTTGGATATTTAATAATATGCTCTTGTTCCTTTATATTCCACGAAATTTAAAAATATATATAATAAAACAAGTAATAAAAATTGTAATACAATTCAAAGTGAATAAAATTTATTTTTAGATATTTAAAAAAATAATTATCTAAGGAAATTTACTGCAATATAAAATACTGCAATATAATAAAAATACATATAAAGAAAGGTTGGTAATCAATAAAAGTGTAGTTGCATATCAATTTATAAATTACTCAGTTATAATAAAAAGCAAAAAGCAAACTTAAGATCAAGATATAATTTTGTAGAATAATTATATAGGGCCTGAATGGCCGAGTGTCTAGCGCTCTGTGTCACAGGTTTCGGGTTCGATTCCCGGAAGTGCCATGGTTGTTTATGTGGTTCGAAATTCACTTTAAGCCGTAGTTCCAGATCTATATGATCGTAGAGAGTTGTCTTGAGGTTTAGTCAATCTTCAGCCCTCGTGGTTCCTTGCTAATGTGAAGCTGCATATTACCCTTAGTCATGAACCAGAAGCCTGCTGTGTCTATTGGACTTGGTGTAGGCTTTTCTGCACCAGGAAGATTAGTAACAACAACAGTACAATTATGAATGTATTATAAATTTAATTGGTTAGGTTCGTCGCTCTACGGTAATTTTTTTGCACACTTTAGGCTAATTAGATCGGCACCTACAGTTTAACGTGGATTCCAAACCACTCACAAACATCCATGTCACCTGAGGATTCGAACCTAGAGCCTGTGGTACCAAAGGCCAGGGCGCTAAGCAATTGGCCCTTAGGTCGTATAAATTTAATTGGAGAAAGAAAAAGGAATCAATAATAAGCTTCTTAACCGATAATTAAATAAATGCTTTGTAATTTAGATACGTACATTAGTGATATAGATACATTACAAATATATAAGCATATTATAAATATCTAATAATATATAAATATATAATTTTTCTATTATATTTGTTAAGATAAATAATATTGTATTTGCCTGTACAAATAATGCTGCAAATCATTAAGTATGAAAATATTTGTTTATTTCTTATTTCATTTTATTGTTTACAAATTTTAGCTTATTTTTTCTATAAATTGTTTTTATATATTTATTATGTGTTATTCTAACATTATTTAATAGTTAAATTGCAATGTGACCCTATATTTATTCTACAAACACAGTGATATATAAAAATCTATGACGCAATTAGTATGCAAGTGGCCGTCATCATAGAAAGTCGTTGCAAACATGGAGGTAATTTTTCAATACTTTAAAAGCTACTTTCGCATTCAAAATAACAAAAATATGAATATTTTCCTTTCAATCGTTCATTCATAATCAATCAACTTTCTGCATTATGCTGTTTTTTTTATTCTGTTCATGTCGGCGTGGATTTTTATTTAAATGAAATACTTTTGACTGCTCATATACATTCACAATAAAAGCATAAAAAATGAGGACGGAGACATCAGATTTGAACTCCAGTGCTATTCATTCATCATTTTGAATTTTCAAATAAAAAGAAATAAATAATTGAAACACATAATGTGCTTTAAAGATGTCAGTTAAGATACAAATGAAACAGTTTATTTCCTTAAGGAAAATACTGGTTATTACGGTACTTTGAAACTCTTCCAAAAAAGTATAAATAATTAAATTATAATGCGGCTTATTAACATACTTCTAATTATTTAAATTTTAAATATAATCTATGTTCAATTATATTTAAGAAAAGAAATGATGGGCTACAAATTATATTAGTTGTTAAGCAGTTTATAATAATAATAAATTATATTTAAAAAATCAACAACCTTCCTAGAAAATCTACAGTTCGAAGAATTAAATTTTAACGTTGGAAATTTAATCTGGCTTTATAGTGAATATAATATTTTTATAAAATTTAATTTTACCATATAGCAAACCTACACTTTCACAGAGAATGTGATATTTTAACTACAAATCTAATCTTGCTTTACAGATATTATATTATCTGTACATTAATCTGTATTATATTATCTGTATATTAATCTGTATTATATTATCTGTATATTAATCTGTATTATATTATCTGTATATTAATTTAAATTTCAAAATTTGGTCTCACTTCATATACAAGTAACATTTCAACTGTAAAATTTAATCTTACTTTATAAATATTATAAAACTTAAGCTATAAAATCTAATATCCTTTTTTAGAAAATACATTATTATAGTTATAAAATCTAAACTCACTTTATACAAAATCTAATATTTTAACTTTATTAACATATGAAGTAAAACACGAAAACAATTAATAATCTCCCTTCACAGAGAATGTAATATTTTAACTGTAAAATCTAATCTTACTTTATAAATATTATAAAACTTAAGCTATAAAATCTAATATCCCTTTTAGAAAATACATTATTGTAGTTATAAAATCTAATCTCACTTTATACAAAATCTAATATTTTAACTTTATTAACATATGATTTTAACTTTATTAACATATGCTATAAAATTTAAGATATAATCTCCTTTTAAGAAAAATATTATCATAGCTATAAAATTTAAGATATAAAATCTAATCTCACTTTATACAAAAACCTAATATTTTAACTTTATTAACATATGAAGTAAAACACGAAAAACAATTAATAATCTCCCTTCACAGAGAATGTAATATTTTAACTGTAAAATCTAATCTTACTTTATAAAGGCTATAAAATTTAAGATATAATCTCCTTTTAAGAGAAAATATTATCATAGCCATAAAATTTAAGATATAAAATCTAATCTCCCATTTTAGACAATACATTATCGTAGCTATAAAATCTAATCTCACAAATCAAATCTCTCTCTAATCTAGTTAAAATATTAGATTCATATTTAATCTAATATTTTAACTTTATTAACACATAAAGTAAAACACGAAAAACAATTAAATTTTTTTTTTTTTTGAATTATAAGTTTTGAATAAACAAATTATTATAATTTAAACAACAACGAATTAATGAATAAATGTAAAATAAAACAAAGTCAAAAATTCTTAGTAAGTTAAATAAGTCAATTGTGGCTCAAATAAATATAAAAGCACTCATATAATAAAAAAAGCAAGAAGACAATCATTAAAAATATAAACCAATTTAGAGATTTACTAAACAATTGGAAATAAAATTTTAAAAAATAACTACATCATTAAATAAGAGTGTGCATGTAAACATCATGAAAAAATACAATTAGTTTGATGAAAGGTCTAAACTAAGAGGATATCCCACCTTTAGTTCTCTAAAGAAAACATTATATGCCCAGTCTAAAGAAGTAGAGAAAAAAAATTGTCTAATGCAAACATTTAAAAAACAGAGGTACACATTCCGCAGTCAGCGTTTACTTTTTTTTTTTCCGGAATAAATCTTCATATGTCAAATTTATTTTAAAAAGAGCACGATAGGTCTTTTTTTTTTCAGAAAAAAATAATATTTTTAACAATAACATATAATACTTTAAGATAACAAGGAAGAATTTGGATTTATTTTAATAAAAGGAAAAATTTAAATATTAGAAAATTAGACTTTATTTTTTTTTTTTTTTTTTTTGAATTTATTTATTCTAGTTTGTGATAAGATTATAAATATATATATATATATAAGAAACAAAAAGTATGCACCATTATAAAATCTCACTCAATAAAATAGTTCTGATCTCTACCAGATTAGACGATATTTAGTTCAACATATATTTGTTTAAAAATAATTTCAATATTTTGTCAAATATTTTCAGTCATGAATACTAAAAATCAAACAATAGAATTCATTTTAATTTTTCATATTCCATTGTTGTTTCTATTTAATAGCCTATACGATTTTGTACGTGAATGCGTCTAAAAAATGCAATGACCAACATTTTTTATTACTCTCAATTAAAAAAATATATGATACGCTACTTTAACTTTTTTTCCCCTTGCGCGACCCTACATCAAGCTACAGCGGGTCTGATTTAAAAGGAAATATAGTTGCTCTGCATTCAACTGCCGCATATAAAACATATTATTTTAACTAGTTGGTAGTTGGTTGTTATTAAAAAAATAAAGTTTGTAAAAGATGTATAATCTGTTCGCCTAGAAAAATAAGAAAAAAATGCACTTAAAATAAAACTATTTAATTTCTTTACGTGTTGAATTGTTTAAATCAGTGAAAAAAAAAAATATTTTTATAACTGAAGTAAGAGATATCGTAGAAAATAAAAATACAGAATATAGATAAGTATTTAAATAAAATAAAAACTCTATTATCTTTTACATATTTAAAAAATATTAAAATTTCAAAAATAAATAAGTACATAAAAATACAATTTTTAAGCAAACTTATGATTTTTAAAAAGCCCCATTCGGAACAGCAGGTTCGTATAAAGCTTAAATAAATAAAATCTAAGCAATTCCTTTTGTATTTTGGCAGCAAGAAAGTTCTTTTTATTTTATTTAATTAAAGTACATTTTTCATCTGATTAAAATTTATGATTTAATTAAAGTCCATTTCGAATTTGATTAATTTCAGGTATTAAAGAATTATGACATTGAATCACATAGTAGGTTTTTCTGGCTGAAAGCCTTACTTTACGAAAACTATTTTCAATATAGAAATTAATTATCTACTCCGACCGGGAATTATTCTCGTTATTTATTAAATTAAAACATTTTGTGGAAAAAAAGCTATATCGTTCACTGAGATATGCCATTATCCAAACAATAACATAAGACATGACATTTAAATGACCTTGTGACTATCATTTAATACCAGCGAACTTCTCACAAGTATATCTGTTAGTAACCAAGATATCTCTAATACAGTTGTCGGCCATTCACATTGAATAAAATCCAGAGATCATTGCGCAGAGATAAAAGAAGAAAACTCATCAATAAACCATGTGATGAGGAAGGAAGAGAGGCACGCCATCCTCCCATTCACAAATCTGTATCGAAATTGCCCTCTTAATACACGATCTGAATGTTACTTTTTCTTCGCATAAAACCTGTCGAAATCGTACGCCGTGCGCCATATTTATGGTGACGCCGGAAAAGAATTGTGAGATATGGTGCAAACAGTAGTTACAGAGCTCCCATTCACCAGTTGCGTGCTCTCGATGAGGGACCATTCACAAGTATGAAATTTATGCTTGTTCAGTAGCAATATTTATTGTGGTGGGTTATGTAGCAGATGGATCTGCCATCTGTTAGTGCTGTCGGAAGAGCATGATGTGGATTCACAGAAGTTAAAGCTATAGAATGGCATAATGATTGTATAATTGAATTTAAATCACAGATGAATATTTAAGCTAATGAAACAGATAAAACATTTTCTTTTAATCAGACAGTATAATAGTTTCAATTTGGTTATTGTATCTTATACACTCACAAGCGGCCTGGTGGCCATTTGGCTAGCGCTCTGGCCTTTGGTACCACAGGCTTCAGATTCGGCATGCCATGGCGTTGGCATGGATGTTTGTGAGTGGTTCGGAATCCACGTGAAATTGTAGGTCCCGGTCTAATTAGTCTAAAGTGTGCATAAAAGGACCGTACAGGACAAGTCAAACCATACATTATTAAATACTTAGATAATGTCGGATATTTCTAAAATTCCATTAAAATCAAAAAGTCATTTGCCTTTCTATACTATATTCTAATACAATCGAAAGATACAATTTCTTTTTTAATTAAAAAAGATATGAGAATTTTATATTCAGTTATTAATACTAGAACCACAATAAAGTTTAGCAATTATTTAATTAGTCAAGAAGAAAATATAAGGCTTCATCAACCGATATTATATTCTAATACAATGCAAAGATACAAATTCCTTTTTCAATTCAAAAGAGATATGAGAATTTCATATTCAGTTATTAATACTAGAACCACAGTAAATTATTATTAAAGATTTAATGTTAGTCAAGAAGAAAATATAAGGATTCATCAATCTATATTTAAATCCAACTTTTTTAATTTTAATAAAATTAATTACTTACCAATTAAATCTATTAAGTCTACATATTAGAATCACAGTTAATTGAATATATAAGGATTTCGTCAAAGTTAATTATATATTATAATTGACTTTAATTATAATATATAATAACATTAAAATATATATTATAATTAAAGGCAGTTATAATATATATTTTAAATTAAAAAATATCAACATAAAAAAATAAAATAAATAAGAGGCCATATGAATATGAAATGGGTTAATCTCATTTTCATTTTTTATTAGTTAAGACTAAAACCATATTAACCAATAGGGAATCATGAAGCCATAGGAGAAAATGACGTTAGGAAAGTACAGCTATATTGAAAGACAGAAAAAAATTAATAATAATAACATTACAAAACTTTTATTACGTCGTCTCACTTTTGTCAGTATATACGATTAAAAAAAAAAGCACGAGAAAAGAAAATCTGACGTTTCAAACAAATAAGAAAAGGTATACTTAAAAAAGAAGGGTATTGCATTTATTTTCGCAACCTTTCAATACAGAGACAAAATTAACAAAATCCATACATCAAATCTTATTTAAGCGCAAAATAAATCATTGCCATAATAAGATTTACCATCATTGCTATAAAAGGAAATTTAATTCAAGAAACATATTTATTAATCATGTCTACGAAATATAAAAATACCCATAGACAATCTCTGTATAAGAATACAAAGCCCTCAAATAATGTGTACGATACATAGATCCAAGAAAAGTAAAATAAACGATCCGTTAAGAGGAAAACTGGAACATCTTGAGTAACATCATTTCAAAAGATAAAAGAAGAAGATCTCATTTTTACCCATTTTGAGGAGCACTTTTTTTTTTTTATGGAGAGAAAGAATAATAAGAAATAAATAAAACATTAAAAAAAAAGCGAGCGACTCATACAGATGATGTATCATAAAGAACGAGTTACTTTTAACAAATTATGAAAGTGAACCATTAAGGTACAGCGCAAGAAAAATGGAACAATTCCGAGAGATCTTAAGAAAATTACTGGTAAAGGAAAGTAAAGGAATAAAGGAAAACAAAAGGATCTTTTTTAATAATAATAAAAAAAAAAAACATTATAATCACTTTATTAACCAGAAAATTCACCCAACCCTCCATTTATAGCCGGTTGCATAAACAAGAAATAATTCGATGGTTTCTTTTATTCTTTTTAGATAATGAAATTGAGAAAATAAGCAATTTAAGTGGCTGGAAGCGCTTACATAGTTGTTACGCCAACAGACAAATTATTTAAGTTCTTGGTAATTTGTAAAACTTCAATTCGGCAGATAAAAAAGGTAACTATATATTATTTTATGTAATGGAACGTTAATGAATATGGCGATTTTTCCCGTGGAGGTGGCGGCCAATTGGCGGGCGCCAAGAAAGTCAATGGATCATTTGCATATTTGTTACTAGATCGTACTTGGCGAGAAATGCATCATGTGCATAAAAAATGAAAGCAAAGTAAAGAACGAATTTACGCAAAGAAATACACAATATGGCTTCCAGAATATCTAATTAATTATAATGAAGATGCATTCTACTAATTAAAAATAACTAAAATAAATGAATTAACAAAGTAAAGAACGAATACTACTACTAATTAACTGTTTATTAATACAAAGTAAATGAATAAACAGTTGATTAGTAATAGATAAATAAACAATTATTTTACTGTAAGCAAATATAAAAAGTATGTGCTAAAAAGTACATAAAAAAATTAAAGTAAAATAAAGAACGAAACTACTCTAAGAAATACACAATATGGCTGCCAGAATACCCAATTAATTATTTTTAATTAATACTAATTAATCCATTACTTAAGTAACGCTAACTAATTCATTAATACCAATTAATTCACTAATTAATACTTACTTGAAGTAGATGGATACAAAATAATTAGGGCAAACGAAGCACCGTAGCGATTTAGTAACAAGCGTGCAAATAACCCATTGGTTTTCTTGGCGATCGCCAATTGGCTGGCACCTCCAACGAAGAATTCAAATAATATTTTGTGTTCTTTAGTGCAGATTAGTTAAAGTATTTAAATAAAACTATTTGATTATATAGTACAGAAGAAAAAAAAAAGATGCATGCAATGATGCAGAAAGAGATAAATGCATAAGAAAGAATGAATTTGATTAACAACACGATTTAATCCTTTTCGATAAAGGTATTTAAACGTATTAACTAAATATTTAAGGATTAAAAAAAAAAATTACGTATAATAAATTACTTTTCAATTCAATTTTAAAGAAATCGTAAGTTTTCCCCATTTTTAGAAAAAAGAAAGCAATAACAATTTTTTAAGGGAAAAAAATATTTACAAAATTTAAAATCTGAAATTTAGATTTTAAAAATGATAAATAAATAAATAAACAAAGAAAAATATTCAAAATGGATATTACATAAAAATACTATCAAAAATAAATAATTCTACATTATGTAGTTCTTCTTTACAAAGAAGTAATAAAGAAAACTCGTTAAAATATTAAAGACTACATTATTAAAGATTTTGTGAACCTATTAAAAAAAATTGCAGTACCAGAGAATAGTTCAATTGTAATTACACAACTAAAAGAAATTCAAACATTAATTTACGTCGTCTATAAATCTAGCAATTATTAACTTAATAGCAACATCAGTTGTAATAATTAAAATCTTTTCTACATGCTTAAGACATTCAGAAATGAATCTAATCTATACACTCTTCCACACAATGCAAAGTAATTTTGTGAAGATAATGAATTTTTGTTTCCAATTATATGAAGATGTAATTCGTATGGTATATTATGTGGTTTTGATTTTTGCATTAGATATTTCTTCAATCACAAACAAACTGATTAATTTATATTCAAGACAAAAGTAATTAAGAAATAAACAAAAAATTAATGATAAGAAAATTAATGAAATAAGACAAATAAAATCAATTTATTTCCTTGTGTAAAGAAAAATGGCAGCTATCAAATAATTATTTTATAGCACTAAAAAAGGCTATTTTATTATTTTATAAAATTTAAAGTAAGTTATTATTATTTTACAATACTAAAAGTAACAGAAAAAAATTAAAAACCCTTTAAATTATTTATTCTCTTTAAAATATTTATAAACAAAACCAATATAAATTTCAATATTAAAGCATAATATCAATCCTAACTAGAAAATTTTACTTTGAATCTAAAACTAGGATAACAATCTAAAATAAATTTCCCTTAAAACTAAATATTTTCACCAAAATAATTATGTTTATTATCAATAAATATGTCACTTTTCGATTTTTAAAAAACATTTGCTGAAAGTGTGTCAGCATCAATCATTTTTGCACCTTTTTAAGCTTCATCAGATCATTGATTAATTCTAAGTGCGAAAAAATTTATAACTCGCGTTTAAAAAATTTATATAAAGAAAAAAGCAATTAAATGTACAAAAATTATTTTTTAATATTCTAATTTTTAGTGATAACAATTTAAGTAAAAAAAAAAAAAAGGCTAAATCGCAAAATAGGGGCATCTGTGTTTTGGCTACTTTTTATGGCGCCAACTGGGCTAGTCGCCAAATGTGTTAAACCGGTTTCTTGTACTGTTTACTATTCGCTTCACTTACAATCGCAACCCTTATTTGGCGCACTTTTGGACGCCAAATTCTAACGGCCCCTATTCTGCGATTTTACCAAAAAAAAAAAAAAAGTTTGGATCATAAATAACATAAGTTATCATACTTATCATGAATAATATCTCTGAATGATGCAATATAAATTTATATCCGGAAATAAAATAGTGAATAATTTATTCAAATTTATTACCAATGAATAAATCAAAACAATAAAAAATTTCTTCAATGATGCTATTCAAGCTTTTCAGTTTTTAAAATTCAATAATACATTAATTAGAATCGTTAAAACACTAAAAGTTATAAAAATAAATTACAAATTTTTAAAAAATTTATAATGAAATTAGTTGAGATATTCAGCTTCTTTATCAAGCATAAATTTAAAACTAAATTAAAATTAGCCTTAAATAGTATTAAATAATTAACTCAGATAACAAAGACGTAGAATTATCACAAATTCCATCATCGGAAATTCTTTTTTAAAATATAATTGTTAATTAAATACGTTAGGAGAACTGTTTCTGAATTTTTCTAAACAAAAGAAATCACAATTGTAAGAATAACGAACCATTCAGGTAGAAGAACCAAAAAGAATTAAAGTTAATACTTGCAAATAATCTTCTCAACAATTTTCTAAAATAATTTTGAAATGTAATTTTATTGGTTCACTGACTTAACAAAATGTATGTTAGATAAGTTAAAATTAAAATTATATTTTTTAGTTTAAGCAATTTCATTACAAACGTTTATTGAAAATCAGGTAATTTTTGAATCGGGAAACTGAAACTAAGCAGGCGTAAATGAAAGAGTGAATAATTCGTTCAGAATTAACCAAGTGATAAATTAAAGGGATTTTTTTCAACGTTATTAAAAGAGGCTTTTAAAAAGACCTAATTTTTCGTTGCTTTACAAAGCATGACTAAATATTTTAAATCAATCAAGGGCGTTTATTACTAAAATTAAATTAGCTGATATAATGGAACAATACAAATGTAATGGAAAAAGAAGCTATTGTTGGGAAGTTATTGCATCTATTTTTAATTTATTTTAAATTAAACATAGCTTAATTTAGAAATTGTTAATCATTGTTTTTAAACTTTGTTTATACATATTTCAAATTAATATAACTGGAGAAATTCATAAAATGAATGGAGAATACACTAAGTCGAAAGAATGAAAAAATTATGTAGGGTTAATTGATATTACATTATTTTGTATCTTACAATTCTTATTTTAACTGAATTTATTAAATAAATTTGAATAAATAAATTGATTAAATTTATTGAATAAATTTTAAAGAATTGAATTTTTAAAAAATGAGGAATTCAGCAATGAGCAAGTCCTAAATGACTAAAGAAATGTAACGATTCATAATATTTTTCGTTGGTATAGATTATATAGAATTTGTAGTATCCTTATAATGACTCAAAATGGGGCGAATTTTATCCAATATACGTTTGCAAAACGAATATAAATAATAATAATAATAATAATACTTCCAGAATAAATGCTAAATATTGATTTAATATAAAGAAAATTGAATAAAAAAAGCATAACCTCTTTTCAACAAATTACACGTTACAGCGCAACCCTCTTCTGATATTGATCAAACCAATTCTTTCTCTGTCTCTCTCTTTGAAAACCTCTAACAGAGTGCATGAAAAGATTATCGACAGTATAAAAAGCCAAATAACAAAGAAGGCAAGGAAACTGAACGCTGCATTTGCAAGACATCCGCCATTTTTCACTCCAATTTTCAAAACAAAATTCGTTTTAGAAGCTCATTGATTGTTCTTGTATTATACACGACCAAGTAAAATTGGTCACGAGTGGTGAAACAAAATGAATTTAAGACTTACATAAACAAGAGAAAAAGTTTTTTAATACTTTCTACAAAAATAAACTCTTTCAGAACTCAGAACAGAAACTCAAATGTTCTAAAGGAATAAAGAACGATACGAATGCCAAAATAGGAAAGTAGCGCTTTGAATCCGTAAATACTTCTTTCCGGTGAAAATCGTCTGCCGAATAAAAGAGCCACGAGACTCATTCGAACTGAAGCGAAAAAAAGATAAAAAGAATTCTTAAGAGCTTCTGAAAAGGAGATTCAATGAATCCTATTAGTAAGATGGATCAAGGTTTAAAAAAGAATTAATGGTATATAAGTGAGCCAATTTAACGAGGGCCGAATAATAGCGCATAAAAAGTGAATCACGACTGGAGATCATAGTCTTTCCAGAGTGAATCATACTGTGGCTTAATGAATCGCTCCGAAAAATGGTTCACGGTAGTGTCATCGATTGTTAGGGAAATGCAACTCGTAATCTAAGTCGAAGCACGCAGTAGAAGCCGCAGAAATTGTAAGAAAAAAAAAAATAGATTGGACCTTTTAATAGGAAGAAATCGAAAAATGCGGGATCTGTAATTTATTTCAAGAAGGAAAAATGGAACTTTTTTTTTTTTTTTAGAATGAAGAAGGAAAAATCGAAATTGCAAAAGAATTTTCTGCAAAAGATTGGATTTCAATTATACAATTTTTTTTTTTTAAATCTTGCTCGATGCGGCAATAAAGTAACATTCCATCTTTATATTTTTCATTAAGTATTTTAGAATTTCTTTTTAGCGGATATATTTTTATATACGAAATTTTTTTAAAAAAAAAATAGATTTTCGTACACTAAAAATATTTAATGCTTATTTGTGTAATTAAAAACTTTTTTTGTAGAAATAATAAATTTTATATAAAAGATCCGTTTGAAATAGATTCTTACCTTTTTCGAAACAAAAAATTGAATAAATTAAAAATGAAAGCAAAAACTATTCATATTATTTTTTTGCTACTAAATAAACTATTTTATATAAGTTTAATAATAAAATAAACTTTGGAGAGATTTTTTTTTACCAATTACAATAGTGTTTTTACTATCATACAATAGAATATTCCAAAACAGTGATTTCAGTGATAGTCAATGAAAAATGTGAAATTAAATTCTAAAGATAACTGAAATCTATTTTAGATATAATAATTGAAAGTTAAAAGTTCTTATTTATAATTAAATTTAGGGTAATTTAATATTTGATTTCACTTTTAATAAATTGGTTTCACTAAAACGCAAAACGAAGTATTACAATTATTAAAGATAAAACCACATAAATACTGTTGTTAAAAGTAAAATAAACACGGAGAGCTTTTTATGAACTTAATATCCAATTATATTTTCTCATAAATATTTTCAATGACACCTGATTTTGAATTGAATGAACACTAATGAATCTACAAGTCTTCTTATGAAGTTTGCAGTTTTATTAAGTACAAAAATAATGAATTTAGAACAAACATTACATTTCACGATAATTTTTTTTTACAAACCCAACAAAAATAAATTTTAAACCATCACAAAACACTCTCCGATATCCAAGTTTATAAAACATCAACCAATTTATTCAAATTTATCCAAATCACAATGTACCACAAATAAGTATTTGATAAAACAATTCTTTTACAGACATTTTCAAAAACGCGAACCCCCTCACACATACAGACACAAAAAAATAAAATAACTACGATTCAGAACTAGAAACTTTTTATATGATGAGTAATAATATGTTTTCCCATTCTTTCCCCCTCTGCCTCAACATTCATACTTCCACTCATAAAAATTTGCTTCCTCTAGTATACATAAATCAGATGCGATGTCGTCATTTTTCTTCTAAATTGTATGTTGTCGCTCTATTTTCACGCTGCAGGTAATCATTCTATTCTTTTTTTTTTTGTTACTTTCCCTTTATGTGTTTCACTGCACAATCGTAAGTTTTAGAGGAAATGGTAGGATCTAAATGACAATTTACAAACGGAAGGTGAGAAATAGAGAAAGTGAAAGAATTTTCTCAAAGTAAAGTTTATGATCTAAGTGAACATAACAGAGATTTTTAACATTCAAACGAAGTTCATTTAAATGCCATTTTTGGTTTTACGCCTTTTCAGAGAATTCTTTGGATATGATAAAATCTATAATAATAAATTTCTAGAACAAAAAAAAATATTATTTATCATTGAAAAATAACAGAAATGGAAAAAATGCAAACATACAAAATAAATTGACAAATAAATACTAATAAAATTAACTTTATATTAATAATAATAATAATAATACAATTTAATAATTAAATAAATACATAAATAATAATCAAAACATACTTTTATAAATAAATATTTTTATTATAAATTAGAAGTTAGGAATAAAAGGCTAAAATAATGCCTTAAAAAGCAGAGAAAAAAAATGACATACTTATAATAAAATTAATGATTAGAACATATTTTAAAAATAAATGTTTTATTTAAATTAAGAAAAAAAAATGCAAAAACAATACAGCTATTTATAAATAAAGATGAAGGAAAATATGGAACTGGAGATACATAAATATTAAAAATCTGTGTTTTAATCAATATGGATGAATTTTCAACAACAGATTGGCGAAATCAAAAGGAGTATTCTTTCTTCCGTTTTAGAATTGTACAAAATTTATTAATATTTTCATAGATTTTTAAAATACCTCACTGCTTTTTACTCTTTTTTTTTTTTTTTTTTTCAATTTTTTCAAAAATATTCCATCTTTATTATACAGGTTTATGTGCTCTTTATTTGTAGCGATTGTTAAACAAGAACACTTAGAATTTCTTCTTACGATAAATATTTCCGAATATTTTCTTTTGCCCTTACAGTCCATGCATTCTGTTAGTTCGTTTCTGGCAATCTGCCAAGACAATCTTTTTCGGCTAAGCAACCAATTGTTTAGAATATTTTCATTACATATTCGCCAAACAATTTCTCTAAATATTCGCCATGTTAAAAAAAAATAGTCTCAATGCTTTTTTTATTTATGAAACTACGATCAGGTAAGTGATATTTAAAGCATTATCTTACAATTTGTAAAAAATTTTCATTTCATATGTGTTATACATAAAGCAATTATATTCTGTATTGCAGATTTATATTTTCTATTTAGTATATTCAATGATTTCTAATTTTTCAATTAAAAAACAACCAATTAACAAAATTTCTTTGGACATAAATTATTACATAAAGTAATTCTATAATTAGAATTCATGTAAGTTCTAATAATTAATAATAAAGTAATTCTATAATTAAACAAAAAGAATAAAATAAAGTAAAAGAATTCTTAAAACATTCACTTTACAATGATTAATGTCTTGATAAACAACATAATTAAGATTATTATTTTAAAATAGGAAATAAATAAATCCAAATGTTGTAGAAAGGCCGTTTGCATTATTGCTACAGTTATTTCCTCCCATTTTGCAATGAATTAACAAAGAATGAATTATTTTTTATTTAATAAGAATTTAATCATATTTCATGTTTTAATAATTCATGCAAATCTGAATATATTTAAAAAATTAACATGTATGAATTGTAAAATAAAATTTATATAAAATGAGGCAGTCTACCTCGTTAATAAAAGTAATTAATAATCCTTCTATACTAAAACGTAAAATAGTAATTATTATTATTATATATAGTAGAAATTAATATATATGAAATTCTAAATTCGAAGTACCAAAAAATTAAATTATGTTTCAAAAATATCAAAACGATTTTAAAATTATTACATTTAATAATTATATTATTATAATATATTTAATAAGAGCATATATGAATTTAATAATTGCTCTATGTACAACAATACGAAACAATTGAATATGATAAGACACATTCAAACAAGAAAAAAAAATATTTTTAAATGCAACATTTTTAATGCTGTACTAAATAAATATTGTTACAACCAAAGGTAGAAAAATATTACACATAAATAAAATAACATAACATCTTATCTTAAGTAAAAAAATCATAAAAAATTTTTCAGTTAATGTATGTTATTATATAGCTTTGTATTTCCTTTTATAATTATAAAAGTATTAATACAACAATAAGAGAATACCAGCATGGATAATTTATAATGGACGTTTCTTTTCAAAATATAATTACACTTGAATTACTCTTTAAAAATGTTCATTTCATTAAAAGTTTTCACACAATAACAAGGACCAAAATGAGGATAAAGTCTTTACTTATTACACTGACGATATTAATGACTCATTTTCCTTATTAAGAAGATACGAAGGGAATACTTTTCTCTCAGCTGTAATGACTCTTTTAATTAAATTTCACAAATTTTTATAAAGATAACACTCTTTACAAACATTCAAGAAAATTTTTCCCTAAAAGATAGGGAAAAATAGAATGATTTCCGGAATTAAGAAAAACGATTATCGTCTGGGCTGGACACTAAAGTAATCAACCTCTTATTCAAATTTGTCTTTAAGTAATTACAGGCGATACCGTTTTAATTGAAAACAAACATGAGTGGCAACAAATAAAGTACAAAACTATAAGACTAATTAAAAATATTGAGAAAAGTTGTAAAAGAGATAAGTATAAAAAATTGTTACAGTATTCAAAACTGATACAATTTATTTTGACACAACATTTAAACGCTTTTCCTTTAAATGTATTAAAAATAAAAATTATAGTTATTTTTTTATTTGATAAATTTCTTTTATTGCAATGGTCAATAAAGCGTTGGAGACAATAATTTACGATTTGTATATGTATTTTTAATATAAATATAAAGATGTAATTGATATTTTTCTTGAGTTATTCTTATAAATTATTAAATGTTTTGAATTAAATATACGAGAATTAAAAAAATTTAATCCGGATAATGCATTTAAATAATTATTGAAGCTATTTTCAATTCAAAGGGCCTGATGGCCGAATGGCTAGCACTCTGGCGTTTGGTGCCACATGTTTCGGGTGCCAGGCGGTGCCATGGATGTTTGTATTGGTTTGGAAACCCGTTTAAACCGTAGGTCCCGGTCCTAAAGGTCTGTTGAGCGTAGGGCTGACAAACCTACCCTGTTAAAAGAAAACATCTCCTGTTTCATAATCTGTCAATAAGTAGACGGCCTCGGCCCACCATGTGCTGTTGAGCCAATGAAGAAGATTTTCAATTCGTAAAATTTGTTATAAAATACTATGATGTGATAAAAAAATAACTATTTATGCTAATTTGTATGAAAAAATAATAATAATTATAAAAAATATTAATAATTTTTGTTTCTGTCTGTCAAATTATTAACTGACAGTGAATCAAAACCGACTTAAAAAAATATAACTAAACCTGTTTTATATGCGGTCCTTTTTGTGCAGTTATTTTATGAATGATTTTGTGTGTGTGTTTGGTATGTAAAAAAATTCCATCAAATGCATATTAAGAATAAAAATTAATTCAAAAAAAGTAAACAACAGATGGATGCCAAAATAACATGCAAATTAAAAAAAAATCCAACAAAATGGCCATTACCACAAATGTAATGCTACATCGTGAAATCTTGATTTACATATTTTCTATATGGTCCCTTATTTTACATATTTTTACCCCTCATGATTTACATATTTCTATATGGTCCCTATTTACACATGAAAAATATTTTTTTTACATATATTACAAACAATATATTTTATAGATACTTATGAAATCTCAAGATATTTTTTATGCGATTACTTTTATGTAGTTCTTGTCCGCTGCACAAAAACAAGTTTGGCTGTATGTTTCATCAATTATTGTGAACATTAGATTATATTTATATTTAAATTATTAAAAAGAGAACAAGCTAATTTTTAAACTAATATTAAGCTAGACAAATCAAAATAATACATGCTTATTAAAAACTATTCATTTTCAATCAAAGTAAATATTACCGGCAAATTGACTTAATTAATTTAATTGGCTAAATAATTATATTTCATTAATTAAATTATCGGTCAATTTAATATAATAGAATTAAAGGTAACATAATTAAAGAAATAAATTTGGCGAAACCTTTTTTTTTTTTTTCATTTCATTTTTTTGAATTACATCGAAATGTTTTAAAAGTAACAAAATAAGTGAATAAACCAAAAACAGTATACAACCGTAAATTATTTAAATAAAATTATCATGATGTTATATAATTAAAATAATTAGTGTTTTCTATAAAATATTTCTTCCTTTTATTTTTAATTGTGTTGGTATGAAACTTCATTTGGATAAACATCTTAAAAATCAGTTAGCAGCAAAATTTTATTTCGTATACAGGTGAAATCTTAAACAAAAAAATTTCTTTTCTTTTTATTGAATATCGATTGAACTATGTATTCCACTAATGCATTCCACGAACAGCTCAACAACATTGCCTTCCAGGAGGACTTTGAGGGTAAGTACCTCGACTTTGAATGTTGCCCGGGAGAACAACACAGAAATTTTCACATAATGTCACAATCGCTATGTTTCCACATTATTGAAAACAGTGACTGCAACGACGCTGCCATTAGATTCGAAACTAAGTCCTCCTGCACATTGGCTGCACATGATACTACTGGACCACGGTTTTTGTCGGTTTGATTTGGTTTGTCGCTCTACGGTCTTCTTGTGCACACTTTGGACGTAATAGACCAGGACCTACAGTTTAACGTGGATTCCAAGCACTCACAAACATCCATGCCACCGTCAGGGATTCGAACTTGAAGCCTGTGGTACCAATGGTCAGAGAGCTGGCCAATTGGCCATCAGGCCCGCTGATTTCTGATTATTTAAGTATGTATCTGAAATTTATTTGTTGTCAATTACATCAGCAGCTGAAAACAAAGGAATTGTATTTCAAGCGAAAAGACACCGATTTTACTCTTTGGATTATTTCATATTATGTCAATTGAGCTAGGGATAATCTTGCTTCGATTATCAACATCATCATCATCATCAGTGCCACAACATCCCCATTGTATATGTATGTGGGCCAAAGCCATCTAGCTACTGGCAGATTTCGAGACAGGAGATACTATTTTTTTAACGGAGTAGAGTTGACAATCCTACGATAATATTAGATCAGGACCTACGGTTTAAAGTGAATTCAATCCACTACAAACATCTATGGCACCACCGGGACTCGAACCCGAAACTTGCGGCACCGAGTGTCAAAGTGCTGGTCACTCGGCCATCAGGTCCCTGTTTCGATTATAAGTATTTAAAACAAAGTTTATTTCATTGTATTATAGATTTTATTTAAGTATCAATAATCATCAGCTAGTAGAAAATAGTTTTATTGACATTACATTACTCCTTAAATCTTTTAACTAAAAGCATGAAATATTTTTTTTTTTTTTTAATTTTTCAGATTTTGGTACTAGATATTTGGATATAATTATAGCACAAATTATTAGAGTTGGTCATTTCTAAACAACTTATTACATCCGAAAAATGCATTCCATTAATTCACTCTTTTCAAAGAAAACTTACATAATACTCAATTTAGTCACCGTTTCTAAAGACATCGTTAAACGCATTACATCACATTAGCAAGGCACCCGGGGGCCCATAAATATGCCAAAAGTAATCTGTTCAAAGCTTCGAAACACGACGGCGGGACGCCATGTGGAAAAATTTTGCAACAGCGCCGGAAATTTTCAATTACGCACCTTGCCCCAAAAGTGAGTTTAATTTTGTGCGAGGCAGCGGTTGCCGAGCCAAGCCGCACACATCAGCAGCAACTACGTGTTGATAACGATTTTCGAAAAGCGACGGCATCGTCAATTCAACGCGTTGTAATGGCTGACATTGGGCTTCGTTTTGGGTTGCGAGCAATGACAGCCATTTCTCTCTCGTTGCGTTGCCAGAACCCCGGTAGCCATGGCAACCGCAGGATTAGCTCAAGAGGACGCTGGGAGGAGGGGTGAGGTTGCTCTTGCCTCTTCACCGAAAAGGATGAAGATGATCATGCCGAGGCTAAAAGCGAATGGGGGAGGGTTGCGATGGTGAGAAGTGATGAAGAACAGAATGCGATTTGTTTACTGAGTGAATTGCAAGCGGAAGAGTAGATCGATCACAGTACTGCAGGAGCATTCTGGTGAGTGTACTGTGAGGGTACACAGATAAAAAAAAGTAATGAAATGGATGAGAGCAATGAAAAATACATCCATGAATACTGCATGAAAGAAATGAGACTTGTACATGCTTAAAAATAATAAAAACATTTGTATTAAGAAATTTATTAATAAATTTGCTAGCACAAATCGTGCAGATCTATTTTCTTCATACCATGTAGTATCTAAAGTTAAGAACAACGTTTTAATTGTTCTTAAATACAAATTAAAATGCTTTGGTTAAAAACTAAAATAATTCTGAGAATAAAGTACGCAATTGTTATTATAAATAAAAAAAGGATATCTAATTAAAACAATCAGTAACTTTTTTTTTTTTTGTTCAAATTGGACGTATACTACTCTAAAATAATTCGTTAAAATTTCTAATCAGAAGTCAAGTAAAAGTTAAAGAAAGGACAACACAAGGAGAATTAAAAAAATCCACATAAATAAGTAATTGGAAATTATATTTAAAAACATATTGAATAATGTGATTAGCAATTTGAACAAAAAATAATAAATGAACCCATGCTTTCTTTTTTAACCTTTATTTGTATTTTATAGAAGTATACACAATTTTGGAGCCTGATAGACGAGTGACTAGCGTGTCGCTGGCCTCAGATTTGGGTTGGGTCCCGAAGGTGCCATGGATGTTTGTAGTGGTTCGGAATCCACTTTAAACAGTATGTCCCGGTCTAATATGACTGTAGACCGTTGGACATAAGACTGACAACCCTACCCCATAAAAAAAAAAAACATCTCCTGTCTCGAAATCTGCCATTAGGCATTGACCCACCAAGGGGCTATTGCGGCAATGATGATG
>BPLR01005181.1:0-40697 GCA_021605095.1 Caerostris extrusa | reverse complement strand
GGTTTTGGAAATGATTGTGTGAGTTTTATAACTAAACAAATAAATTCGAACTCAAAAAGTTTTCAAATCGATACAAAAATTTGAAGATTTATCAGTAGACAGAATGCCTTTCCACTTAAGGTAGAGAAGAATGGATTATTATCCTCCAAATGGCATTCCTGCGGCTGTTGTTTCCAAGTGGGGTAACAAAATGTGGCTACAATGTAATAGGCCAATTTTCTTATAGTTACACCCTGGATAATATTGAATGTGCTACTTATATTGGCATCCTTGCACTGACTGTTCGTTGGACAAGATAATTTCTTTATAAACCATAAATTAATATGAAAATAATTAACATATGTGCATATGGGCCTGTGAATAGCCGAGAGTGGCTAGCGCTCTGGCGCTTGGTGCCACATGTTTCGGGTTCGAGTCCCGGCAGTTTTCTGGTTCCGTATGTTTGTAGTGGTTCGGAATCCCACTTTAAACTGTAGGTCCCAGTCTAACATGACTGTTGACTGCGTTTATACTCAAAGAGCCAAAACATTATGACCACTTGTCAATAACGAGTTTGGCCCACCTTTGGCGCCAACACAGCTTCAGCCCCCATGGCATGGATGCCACCAGTCATGGTAGATGGCCGGAGACAGATTGTACCAGATGTTAAGCAACGGTAACGCAAATTCGAGATATTGGGGTGGTGGTCTTTGAACTCTGAGCTGCTGTCCCAGGACATCAGGTGGTTAGACAGGTGGGTTAGGCGACCAGGACATTAACTGGAATTCAGCATCATGTTCCTGGAACCACTCCAACACAATTTTAGCCTTATGACAAGGGGCGTTGTCCTCTTGGAACATTCCATTTTCAGCTGGAAAAACAGAGGCCATGTAAGGGTGCAACTGGTCCAATGATGTTCAGATACCCTGTAGCATTCATGGTCTGCTCTACAACCACGGGTCCCAGAGACGCCCAAGAGAACGTACCCCAAAGCATAATACCGCCACCACAGGCCTGTGTATGACCTACTGTACATTGAGGAGACAACTGTTCGCCTGGAAGACGGCGGATCTGACTTACAGCCATCGGCGTGATGAATGAAAACCATGATTCATCGACCAGGCAACTCTCACACGTATTCATGAACCAATCACGATGTTCCCGGGCCCAGCGCAGGCGCAGGTGGCGATGACGCTTGGTCAGCAAAGGCACACGTGGGCTGTCAGCTGAGCCGCTGTCGCTCGGTTTTGCTTCACCATGCGGGACAATCTCCGACGACCTTTTTCTTTGATAGCTTGGGACGTCAACACCATGTCTACTGCTGGTTTCCGCAAATCATTCATCCACTTTGCATAAGTACTAACAACTGTAGATCGCAGAACAACTCACGAGTTGTGCAGTTTCAGAAATACTTGTTCCGACCCATTACAATCTGCCTCTATCAAAGTCGGCAAATCCGCAGCCCTTCCCATCACACACAGAAGTAAGTGAAAGAATGATTCTTCAGACTCTCCAGCAGCAGTTAAATACCACTTTTACCTGATCACCTGCCTTCCACGTCATCAGGCGAGTTCATTTGCAAAATGTAGGGGTGTTCATAATGTTTTTGGCTCTTGAGTGTATGTTGTCTACGTCCATAAAAGAAGTATTATAAGAACTCTAAGAAAAATCATGCATTTAAATACTGAACAACCCTACATTGAAGATAGAATGGGGCCATATAGAATGTTGTGTTTTGGAAATGAGAATATTTGGTTACAATTCGACAAATAAATTAGACCTAAAGACTCCAAATATATACCAGAAATTGAAAGATTTATTAGTAGACCAGAACGCCTGGACATTCATGGTAGAGAAAGAAAGGGTTTCTACCCTCCAGATGGTATTTCTGCTGCTGTTATTTCAAATTTTGGTTCTGCAATATAGCTATAATGTAGGCAGACCCACTTTCCTATAGTACATCTGGATAATATTTAATGTGCCTTTATTTTGGCGTTCTAGCATTGAAGGTTCCCCAGACAAGATAATGTCTTTGTAAACCATAAATTAATATAACGGCATAAGTTATTCTTTAAACAAAGATGTCATATTTTTAAAGTGCCAATCTTTTTTTAACCAAATATAAAGAATGAAAAGAAAATAATCTATTTAAAATTTTGTCTAATAAATAATAATACGATCGTCACTCTGAAATTTTTGAGACGGCTAAATGGTACAAGTTTAACTTATCAATTTTTCAGAGTGTTCAAAGTAGTCAAATCGAACATCAATGCACTTTTGCAGACAATTTTTCCAAAAGATTAAATGTTTTTACGTCATCTATTTCTCTGAATTGATGAAAAATATGCTTTTGTAGTCTCATCAATCTCATCTTCGGAATGAAAACAGCGACCACTTAAATTTTTCTTGAGATTAAAAAAAAAAAAGCCAAAAGTCACACATAGCAAGATCAGGGGACTAGGGGGCGGATGTTCTATAACTTTTGATGTGTTTTTGTTTAAGAAATTCGACTGTCGATCTTGCCTTATGAGAAGATGCATTATCACGGTGAAGCATCAGTCCCCTTACATTCACTTCTTGAAGAATTTCTGGTATACAGTGGTGTACCAGTTAGCTATGACTGTCTTCTATCCCTCAAGCTTGATGGCTTTGATGGTTCTGAAGAAAACGGTATATAATACTTTTTCATTGCTCGTTGTACACTCATGTCCATAAATTAAGGATAATTCAGAATCACAGAGAAATTCAACTCCAAAATAAATATTTCACCTGTAGAATTATCACACACATCTTGAAGAAGAATATGCAAATTACAGGAAACCACCAGATGGCGCAGATAGTACGTCCCACTGACGAGTGTAAGAGAGGGGTATATAAGGAATGGTGGCAAAGAAGTAAAATTGTTCACAAGCGCTTTTAAAAGCCTTTCCAGTGCAATAAACGCATAGTTATGGCACAAAGGAAGCTTTGGATGATTTTTACGTGGTAGAATTATCGGACGACTGGAATGCGGACGTACCCAGCTGGAAATATCGAGGAACTTGGAATTGCCCAGAGTGTCATCTCGGGCTTTGGCAACGATTCCAAGTTGATGGTAATGTGAGTAGATGTTACAGCACAGGTCGCCCCGAGTTACAACGCCGAATGAGGACCGGTATTTAGCAGTTACTGCCAAAAGAAACAGACGGAGCACAGCATCAGACCTGTCTCGTCAGCTCTCTTCAGCTACCGGTACGACAGTTTCAAGGCAGACCGTGTACAGACGCTTAGGCACATTGGTCTATATGCTCGTAGGCCTTTCAGATGGGTTCCACTTACCGCAACTCACTGTCGCCTGCGATTAACCTGGAGTAGAGAGCATGCATTGTGGACACCGCAACAATGGTCTTGTGTGATGTTTTCCGACGAGTCCAGGTTTAGTTTGCAGTCTGATTCTCGCCGGACTTTCATATGGAGAGCGCCAGATACCCGTTACCGCCAAGAAAACACCATTGAACGACACCGTTACGGGGGTGCAGGATAGCTCGTTTGGGGAGGAATTATTCTTGGTTCCAGAACGACCTGCATGTTCAGGGGGGTGTAACGATGACAGGCCACATCTATAGGGATGTCATTCTGGAACAACATGTACGTTTGTTTCGGAGCGCCATGGGTATGGATGTGGGATGGTAGGTTATTTTGTGTATGGACAGGTATTTCTGTGTATGGATGACAACGCCCGTCCTCACCGTGCAAACATTGTAGACGAATGCCTTCAATTGGAGGATATCACCCGTATAGGTTGGCCAGCATACTCACCTTTCTTGAATCAATAGAGCATGTGTGGGATATGCTTGGCCGACGAATTGTAGCCCATCAACCCCCTCCCACCTGTCAACCGGATCTTCGGAGGGCATTGCATGATGAGTGGTGTAATATTCCCCAAGATCAGATTGATAATTTGATACTCCAGCAGGCTAGGCGTTGTAAGGTCTGTATTGCATCGTCCGGGAGACATACTCCATATTAACCATCATACTAACCATGATATACTGTTTTTTGTAAATAGGTTCTTTTTGAAATTTGCTCCAGAGAGTAAAAATCATAATTTTATTAATTATGTCAAACATATAGCATCTTTTTTTGCTCTTTACCTTTTGTTTAATAAATAGATTTTACAAATAAGTCAAATTTGTTTTGCTTCTGTCTCTTTCTTTGCCTGAGCTTCATTATCCTTAATTTATGGACATGTGTATTTTCACCATTGTTGGTTTGGGGTCATCTTCAAAGACCCATACTTTTCTTTCTTGTCGTGCTGGAACGTAAAAAAAAACGGTATGTAAGTTTTCATCACTAGTTATGATTTTAGAAACAAGGCGGTGTCCACCATCGTTAAGTAATTTTTATGGTTTCTTTGCAGATTCTGACACGCTCCGTTTTTTGGTTTCTGTTAAATTATGGGGTATCAAACGACAAACTTATTTTTTTCATATGCAGTTATTCATGAATAATTTTGTGTATAGCTGCAGATCCAATGTTCATTTTCTTCTGTATCATTTGGTAAGTGCAGCGATTATCATCAACTAACATTTTTCGTATGGCCGACACATTTTCTGGAACTACAGCTGATGAAGGTCTTCCTGTGTGTTCTAGATCCAATAACTTAACCCCTACGAAATTCTGTAAAACTCCATTTAAATACAGTAGCACGGGATAGAGCTTCGTCTCTATATGCTAGTTGTAGACTTTAAATTCAGTCTTCTTGATTTAACCCCACTTTAAAATCATAGAAAATCATAGCGCGAAAATTCCATCTCTCGCGTCAATTCCATTTTCCTTTCTTCAAAATCTATTCTACGACAGCTAAATTGCAACTCTTGCCACAAATTATCGTCTGCGGCCATAAAAAGAGTTCAAATTTACAAATTTAACGAATATTTTTCTTTCTCCGTTCGTCGCTTGCCACTGCCCGCAAAAATTTCAGAATTACCCTCGTATTAATAAAATAATCAAAGACATTTGTGAATAAAGTCGCAGCATTTTTTTTATTGCTTAGCGAATTTTTGTTGAATGTTTTGCAATCTCCAGCAAAAAGTGGATCATAGAAAATCTATTTCTAACGTTTCTCTTTGGGAATCTATTGAATCACGTCGAGCGCTGTTGGATGGAAGCTCCTATTACAAAAAACCTATTGGCTGAAAATGTTCAGACAGGTTTGACAGCGTTGGTGATTCGATTTTGAGAAAAAAATGACGGAGACGACTTGCTGTCCTGTTTTTTTTTGAGAACAAGGAATATTTGAGAGAGAATAAGCAATCATTATATGCCTGAATTGAATGAATCTGTATATTAAAACAGGCTTATTTATTTATTATAAATATATATAATTTATGAAATTAATCAATCTATTATATATTATACATGTAGGGTTGACTAAGATTATTTAACTATATTTTATATATATATGTTAACTAAATATATATATATTTCTTTCATTTTGTTTAGAAAATTATTGCCATTTTAACATTAGCTATTTAAGTACAGAGATAAAATTTATTTAATGGACTAGCAAAATATACGGTACATAACAAATGAAAATACATTATCTGGCTCAATTAGTTAGTGTAATTTATATTTTCATCAACATAAAAAGTGCATGTCTATAAAGTGTTTCTCTAACTAAAAAAATGAATTTTTATAAATTCATTTCAAATGGGCTTCTTTGCTGCTTAAAGAACAACTTCTTAGCAATAAGCTCCTATTCTGTTTTGAATATTTACTTTTCTTCAAAGTTTTAGTGTCAGTAATTAATATGAACAAAACTTGGTTAAAAGACTTTAAACATTGAAAGACTTTTAATGGGATTATAAGAAGAATACTTTTCGGATTG
Source organism: Caerostris extrusa (assembly GCA_021605095.1). Lineage (NCBI taxonomy): Eukaryota > Metazoa > Arthropoda > Arachnida > Araneae > Araneidae > Caerostris > Caerostris extrusa. The sequence continues at coordinate 34,849 of BPLR01005181.1, read as the reverse complement.
TATAGGAGAATATTCGAAAAAAAACCTCAGCAAGTAGCGTGAGTCGATGCGAGACGTTTCATGCACGTTGTTACAATCGTCATGAAGTCTTCGTGTTTCTGAAATAGCCGTGACACCAACGGATGCCGCCAGTGGAATTGATCGTGGGCCCTTTTACGCGATAACTGTGCACAAGGGGAAACAGTGTATACGTAAGGGAATTCTACAATAAGGGAAAATATTATTTCATCAATATTGTTTAACTAAAGCTATTTATAATATGATATATGTGTATCGATAATGATGTTCTGATTGCAAATATTGAAGCTAGCCATAAAATAAGTGTTAGAGAACTTGCTGTTGATCTTCCAGAAGGCATAGCCAGAGTTTTGAGACATCTTAGAGAGCTTAGAATGATGAAAAAGTGTAACAAATGGGTCTCACGTAAGTTGAAAGAAAGACAGAAATTGCAATTCTTGAAGATTTGCGCATCACAAAGTATTAATTAAATAATTTCCTTTTAAACCGTGTCATTACTTGTGATGAAAAGTGGGTAAAGCGTGATAATGGTAAACGCTCAATACAATAATTAAATTCAGATGAAAAGCCTAAACAAGCACCCAAATCAAGGTTACATCCAAAGAAAACAAGAGTGATGGTTTGTGGAATCAATAGGAAATTATCTATTATGGGCTTTCAAGGAATACTTCAATCAATGAATGTACAAAATTACTATGAATGAATTTATATTTTGCATCAGAAATAGTTGTCCTTAAATCTTTCAGTGAATAGAAAAAGCGTTATTCCTCTCCACGATAACATAAGACCACACGTTCAGAAATTGAACGAATTTCAATTTGATGTTCTGTCTCATCCAACGTATTCACAAGATTTGTCTTCTATTAATTACCGCTTCTTTAAACATTTGGAATTGTCTTTAAAGAATAAAATCTTTCAATGGCAAAGCTATTAAACAGCCTTTAATGAATATATTGACTCTAAATCATATGTATACATGGCATAAAAATGCTGGAAAAACTGCCACAAAGTACTTTGCAATAGATGGTAAGAAGTACACTGATGTAGATATGATATATCAAGTATGATCATCACGATGATATGTTGCATAATTACATATGGTCATGCGCTATAGTTACGGTATTTCAAGTACCCTAGTAATGATATTTTATGTATGATCGCACCTTTAAATAAATATAAAGCCTATCGTCACATATGTCCTATTGTTTAACAACACTATACGTTAAAAATGTAACGTATGTGTATTAATGTATTTGCTAATGTACTTATTCATATACATATATACTAATATATTATCCTACATGCATTAATATCTATACATATTAATGTATATTCTCATACATATTACCGTATGCTTATGCATGCGTTAACGAATACAATAAAGAGTTTTAATATAAAAGCAGAATTTAAAAAAGAGTTTAATAACATTAAACAAAGTAAAAGTATACAACGTTAAATAGATTTAAACAATATGACGTGATCCAATTCAAATATACAATTATCTCTTAATTAATATATGATTTGGATTTCTTCCCTAACCTTCAGCACAAATAAAAGCTTTTGAAAAGGCTTACTTAAAATAACATCAAATGTTAACTGGAAACTTTAAATAAGTAACAACCAAGCGATGCATCCTTATTTATTTAACGGATTGACCGCAGCGGCAGTTTCAGTTCAAACAAAGGGCATTTGATAATTACATCACTGTTTGTGCAACGGTCCATTTATAAAATTTCTCTTTTCCAAACAGCAGAAAAGATGGTGCTATTTTAATTAGAAAACTTTCCTAATGGTGAATAATTCAGGGCTTGCATCTCGGCTGTGCAATGAAAGATTATTAGAAAATTTATTAGGGGAATTGTGGATAAGGGGTTGAATACTTGTATGGCCCTCCGTGTCATTCCAAGTGAAAGCTCAGATAATTAATTTACATAATTTGGTATTTAGATTAATAATGTGTTTCAGGTCTATGAAATATGGATTATCACTTAACCAGGGTATAATATCTGGAGGAAATATAATGAACTCGCCCACTTGCTTTAGGCCTCGCATGATGGCCATAAGCTTCCTTGAAGATTTAAGTGACATGGCTGGCTGAATTATACTGGATTATTAAAAGGATATTTAATTTAGTTAAATGTGGTAGATGGGTATAGTTTCGTATGCCGTTATTTTCTGATACAAAATATGGTAAATAACATAAGTGATATTTTCCGATCTTTATATTTGCAAGATTAAGTACAACTACAGGAAAAAAATATTCCTGTGATATGCAAAATTTAAAAAAATCATGGATATTTATTGTAGGATGTAGGATGTATTGCATATTGTAGAATGTATTGTAGGACGTAGAATATAGAATGTATTGAATATTGTAGGATGTAGAATGTATTGTATATTGTAGGATGTAGAATGTATTGTATATTGTAGGATGCAGAATATATTGTACATTGTAGGATGTAGAATGTATTGTATATTGTAGGATGTAGAATGTATTGTATATGTTAGGATGTAGAATATAAAATGTATTATACATTGTAGAATGAATATTTATTGTAGAAAGCCTAATAGTTATTTTTGAATGCCAGGACTTAAGGTCTTTCACCCCTAGTACAACAGATATATAGCATATTTAGCCGTTATCCAGTGTTCTACACTGCTCCATAGTGTTCCACTACAATTTTGAAAGTAAACTTCCAGGTATAGAATTTGGGCGGTTTGAACCTTTGTGCCCTATTGTAGGGTTTTTTAACCTGACTCCTCTAATTCGGAAAACCTGCTCATTATCCATCAACCAGCTCCAACCCTTATTATTTAAATTCCAGGTATCAAGTACATTTTCAACCTCCTGATATAAAATTTGTGTAATTTCAAATAATGATAATTATTATTATAAATATATAATCGGCTGGGTAAATCAACATGTAAATTTAAAAATTTAATGGAACAGCAAAGCTCATAAACAGGAGAAAAATAGAGAATTCAAAACGATTTTCCTTTTCTTGAAAAATCTTATTTTCATTCTGAAATATAGTTGTCTTTACCTTTACCAGACGTTCTTTAAAAACAATTTTTTACGTTATTTAAATATTTAAATATATATGATTATTATATCAGGAAAGAAATTTAAACACATCGATAATTAGCAAATTGATAATTAACTAATCGATAATAAACTAATTGATCAACAACAAATCAATAATAAATAAATGCATAATTAACAAATCGATAGTAAATAAATAGATTATTAACAAATAAATCATTAAAAATCGATTATTAACGAATTCATAACAATAAACATTCGATAATAAACAAATACAAACACATCGATAATTAACAGTTAGACAATTCGATAATAAAAAATGAAAAAAAATTACGAAACAAAAAAAACCATTATTTAATTATGTAATTAGAAATTTAAAAAAAGAAAAAAAAATTTAAGTAAAAAGCTTGTGAAAGAAATTAAAAAATTAAGTGTTCTAGGACATTGCTGAGCCAATCTTTCCAAAAAAAAAACCATATATTTTATGGATAAAAAATCCTACAATTTTAAATTGATCTTTTTAATTATGTGCCTTGATGATTAGCGGGTATAATGTACCTAAAAGTAAAAATAAATATCTACCTGTATCATGTAACATGAGATCTACGGATAAAAAAATGTAAGAAAATAATATTTTTGATACGAAAGTATATATAGATTTACTTTTACAAGGAATATGAATATTTTTAATTTTTTGATAATGATAGAATTCTTAATTGCATTGCGACTTTTAACATATTATTAAAAAATAATTATAAAACTCTTTCGTAATTTCAAAGAAAAAATAAACGTGAAAAAGAAAAAAAAAAAGAAAATAAAATTTTACAAAAATGGGAAAATAAAAAAATAGGTTTCGGTAAACTCACACTTAAATAAACATCTCCAATTTGATTACTTATGTGTGACAAATATAAATGATTCAAAAATTATATTCCTTATCATAATTAAAGAAAATTGTACTAAGCGTAAATAATAATTAACTTTTATAAATTAATGCATAAGAATATTTAAAGAAAGCTAATTTAACAATCAGTTAAAAATAAAACACGCAATACAATTTTTCAAATAGGTATAAATAATTTTTTGAAAAATGCAGGAATATTTCATTGTAAAAAAATTTCAACCAAATACGTAAAAACTCAATCAAAAGTATAGAAAAAAATTATTTAATTCAAAAGTTTATCCTTAATTTAAAACTCTTATATATTTTTAAAAAACACATTTCTAAAAATTCTTCCAATTTTTGTTGTTTTCATACTCCTTTTTGAATGAAATTAATATCTTTTTGAAATTGTATTTCTCTAAATAATTTTTGTGATTAAATTTACAAAAAGAATAATTAATTTAAAAAAAAAAAACATATTTACTTGGCTTAATATCTGAAAATAAATCTGACCTTTAATCCGTATGAACGTAATCGTCATACATGTATTATTATTTTTCATAAAATAAAAATTTTAAATCTGAGAAGAACTAATTTTTTCTTTGAATCCTTTATGTTTCAAAATATGTTTTTAAAAAGTCTGAAGCAATTTTAATTACAATTTTTTAATTAAACAAGTAAAGTAATTTTATAATAAATTCGATACTTTATATCAATTTTTATAAAAATGTTAACTGTAAATATAATTTAATTGTTTAATTTGCAGGTAAAAATTATTTGGTATTTAAAAAATACATCAAATGTACACTTTATAGAATAAAATATTAAATTTATTACGTTTATTTGCAATTTGGTGATTATTTTTCCTTAAGGCACTCAATAAGACTAAACGCTTAGTACGACATAATTATTAGAAACCTATAGATGCAATTAGAAAAGTTTTTGAAATGAGCAATTTCAGAATAATCGTCACCAAAATCCTGAAATTTTAAATCATAATAAAAAGGGTTTTCCTCCCAAATTTTCAATTATTAAATATAAATGCATAGAAATAAATTATATTAAGACTTCACAGAGTAATGAAGAATCATATTCACACGCAGTTAATACGATAATGAGAATTATTTTCGAATTCTTTTTAGCGAAATGCAATATCGAGAATTCATTTGAATGCGGTTCGGATTCATTTGTACGCAGTCAGTTCAAAGCCTATTTTAGAAACAATTCTAAATTTAATAATATTGTGAAAATTTCGTAGAAATAATAAATAATTTTTGGGAAATAATAATAATAAATAAATAAATATGTAATAAATAGTTTTGAAAAGAATTGTAAATAATTAAATAATAATAATAATTTTGCAAAGAATTGTAAATAATTTTGCAAAATATTGTAAATAATTTTAAAGAAAAAAAAATTGTGAATAATTTTGCAAAAAATAATTAATAATTTTATAAAAATTGCAAATAATTAAAAAAAATGATTTTGCAATAAAAAAAAAATTAAATAAATAAATGAATAAATTTGCGAATGAACAATAAGTTATACATATATTCAAATTCCTATTTAATTAATCGAAAATTTAATAAAAGTCGAATAATACGGATTTGTTTTAAGCGTCATTAATTCTTAATATAATAATATATAACATAAAAAAAAAAATTATATGTATATACATACAAAAACACATTTAAATTTCTTCTTTAAAACATATACAAAAAACTTTTTTTATACTATACTATACTTATAATATAAAAGCTATAAGTATACACAAACTAAACTTGAAAGAAACATTTCTTTTCATTCATTTTCAGATACTCCAGTTACTTTCTTGAACAAAAAATTAAACTTTTGTCTAATAGTCCTTTTTAAACCTGTTGTCATGGTTACAAAACTCCATCTCTATTTCAACTCTTTCTCGCTTTTCTTTTAGTAACTACTGATACCTTGGAGTAACCCTACACCCTAATGACTGCTGCCACACCACCAAGAACTCCAGTGTCCGTCATCAGCAGAGTGGGGAACACTAACTCTCGAGTCCGTATCGCATGTCAAATTGTTAAATGAAACAATTCAATCCGGTTTGCGGGACATCTGAATTAGCTCCATGTTATCCAGAGAGCGGGTTTGTGAACCAGGTGGAATCCTTAACAGGATTTCCCGCCACAATTCTTGCGGTGTCGCATTTAATGACCTGTGACGTTAAGTTCTTCCGTACGTTCCCAGATAAGAGTTACGAGTCTGTACCGAATGGATCTTGTTTCAGGACAGTTCGTTGAATTCGAATGGATAATTGATGGATCGAGAGAGACATTTCACATGAAGAGAGTAGGCGTACGTACCAATGAAGATGAAATGAGTTTTCAGTGAATAATGATCTCGATTGAATAAATCAAATATGAATGAATTTATTTTGCAATTATTGAGAATGAAATTTTGAGCTTAAAATGTCTTTGAAGATTGATATTTCTTTATAAATAAAAAATAGATTTTATTTGGCGTTTTTAAGCTGATTAGAATAAAGTGCGTTAATTTTGCAAAAGATAATAAGTAATTTTTCAAAAATCGTAAATTATTTTGTCGAAAACTGTAAATAATTTTGAAAAAGAAATAAATTAATATAATAAATAAATTAAAAAATAAATGTGCAAGATACAATAAATAGTAAGTAACAATAAATAGTAAGTAATACTTAATTAATCGAAAATTTTAATAAAGTCACATTATGCGGATTTGTTTTACGCGTATTTAACTCTTAATATAAGAGTATATAACATAAAAAAGAATTTTACGTGTACATACATAGAAAACACATTTAAATTAATTCTTTAAATCATACACTAAAACTTTTTGTTTAAAAAGGGCTTATAGTTTACAGAATAAGCATTTCTTTCCTTCTTTTCAGGCACTCAGTTATTTTCTTGAACCAAAAGTTATTAAACTTTTTCTGAAAGTGCTTTCAAACCTGTTGTCATGGTGACTCGGCTCCATTTCTATTTCAAACCTCTCTCGCTTTTCTTTTAGGAACTACTGATATCGCGGAGTAATCCTACACCCTAATGACTGCTGCCGCATCACCAAGAACTCCAGTGTCCGTCATCAGCGGAGTGGGGAACACTGACTCTCGAATCTGTATCGCATGTCAGATTGTTAAATGAAACAATTCAATCCGGCTTGCGGGACATCTGAATTAGCTCCGTGTTATCCCGAGAGGGGTTTTGTGCACCAGGTGGAATCCTTAACAGGATTTCCCGCCACAATTCTTGTGGTGTCGCATTTAATGACCTGTGACGTTAAATTCTTCCGTTCGTTCCCAGATAAGGGTTACGAGTCTGTACCGAATGGATCTTGTTTCAGAATAGTTCGTTGAATTCGAATGGATAATTGATGGAATGAGAGAGAGACGATTCACATCAAGAGAGTAGTCAGAACATACCAATGAAGATGAAAAGGATTTTCAGTGAATAATGTTCTACATTTAATAAATCAAATATGAATGAGTTTATTTTGAAATCATTGAGAAGAAAATTTTGAGCTTAAAATATTTTTGAAGATGAAAAATATTTGTGAAAGTGAAAATAGATTTTTGGCGTTTTGAAACTGTTTAAAATAAAAACTGCGTTAATCTTAAAAAGTTATGTAGTTATTTTACTGTAAAATACCGGCCATTTTATATGCAACAACTGTATCACATTGATTGCATATATTGTAGTATACACAATAATATAGAAAAACAACATCATGGCTTTCCATTTTTAGGCATAAAATAAAACAAACACTAAATTTTTGAAAGCAATATTATAATCATATAATACTCGTCTAATTACAACACTAGAGCTTAAAATGAAGGCGATTTTCACTTTAGGTGGACCATCTTCAGAACTATTGAATATACTTAAAAACTAAGTTTGAGTGTAGCTTGATATATAAAAAAAACAACACAACAGTAATGGTACACATGCAATAACTGCGTGTAACAGTCTTTAGCACTAGAAGATTTAAATCACAGCTTTCAATATCAATCACGAAAATAGACAAATTTAGTACATAATCCCTTCTTACAGTTGTAAAGTTCTTTACAACTTTAATTTGTGCCTGAAATAGTCATAAATCACCTGATTTCTGGATTGTTTCCCTACTTCAACGAAAATGATTTCAGATACTGCATGCTTCTTAAAGGCATTGGTCCTCACAAGAATAGTTTTCTAAGAAAATGTCCGACATGCTGTATAGTATTAAACTCTGGAGATCTGGTTGGTCAATTCATCCAGTGATAATTTTAACTTTCCAGAAATTTTTCATCCGAGGAACTACATGTGGGTATTTTTTTTATTTAAATGAAATCAGGGACCAATTGTACCCTCGAACGCGACAAGGTCTCCAAGGTTTTCATAGCAGCCCCGTAGCGTCTAACAAAAAGATGAAAGTGTGTGCGGCGACTCAACAAAATGTCTGCGCAGTTAACCAAACTTCCATTTTTCGTAGCGTTGCAGTAGTGCTCCGGAGATTGAATAATAGGCAATGGGAATCTGGTTCTCTATAGAAGAATGCAAGTCCAGAATAACATGTTAAGTTGCACCAAGTCTCAATGATGAATGGGACGGTTCCCCACTGATTTCTGCCCCTCTTTTAAAATGCTAAACATGCTTTACTGGAAGCAAGATGTAAATAGCAGGCAAGATGTAAATAGCAGGAAACAGTAACTCTTTAAATGGGCATGTATAAATAAATCTGTGAGTTCTCCAACATGTGCCTCAAGTATTTCAAGCCCATCCACATCTGTCTGTCTGTCTGCCTACCTATTTGCCTACTTACCTGCTTACCTATCTATATATATATATATAATGAGTTTTCTGAGTGAAACAAATAATGTATATACTCCCATCTGAAGCGAAAAAAAAAAGCAGCATGTGTTCCCTAATTAAAACTTATCACAAATTGCTTTAATTGTAAAATTCCTTTCTAGAATTTAATTAATTTTCAGTTGAATTTTCAAAGAATTTCAAATTGTTTACTTTCACTCAATTCATTATTCGAAGGATAATATTTTTTATTTATTCTATTGAAATTAATGCATTCCTTTATTTTGGGATATTTACTGAGGATTAAAGAAGGTAAAGACGATAGGGATAGATATGTTATTCGAATGTATTCAATTAATTCCGAAATCTAATACGAAAGACCGAATTCCTAATAATTATTTTTACAGAAATTTTTAGCGAAATTAAAATTTATTTATTTTTAGAAAAAACAATATTTTTTACTTTGTAAAATCACATTATCATGTAATTTTTTACAATCAAGTCTAAACTTACGGCCTTTTATTACAATTGACAAAATATTTTGAAATTTTATTAAGTATAGATGATTAATAATTACTATGCACATATGTATATGTAATAATTATCAACAAAATCCTTTTTGGTACTAGGCCTCTCCCTCTACCCAAAACAATACCCATAATTTTACGGTAAATAAAGTAACCTTGTTTCAAAGAGACAATGCATATAAATCTGTTTTCTAAATGGGCGGAACCATCAAATAAATAACAAAGTAACGAAAATAAATTGCTGTGATGAATAGTTTTTTTTGTTCACCGTACTGTTATTGTAAACAAATTTGTTTTGTTTAGTGTATCTGTTCATTTAGAAATCAGCAGGTACAAATATCATGCAATAGTCTTTAAACACAATTTTTTTTTATTTATGCAACATTCTATCAAGTCTATTTAAAAAAATTATGTTGTAAAATTTTATATTCTTAATAATGTAATTTTTATTACCTTGTACTATAATTAAATCTTTTTAAATATTTTGAAATATATTATAAAAAATTGTGAGTAAATGTTTCGTCAAGATTGCGATCATTTGTTTGTGAAATATACATCTAGAAGAACTTCGTGAATGATCCAAACCCTTTTTGAAGAATTTAGCTTATCAATACCACCATTTTACTGAGCAATTAATTATAGAGTGCTGTTTAACTAACATGAATTGATAAGAGAAATTGAGAATTGATTAACTAACATAAATTGATTACTAATATGAATTGATATTGAGATGAGATACTATAAATTCATGTATTAATGAAAACATGAATTTTCGTATAGTATATGAATAGACTGGGGTCTGATTGCCAAATGACTAACGTTCTGGTGCTTCGGTGCCACAAGGTCCGAGAACCGGAGATGCCATGGATGCTAGAAGTGGTTCAGAATCCACTTTAAATAGTAGGTTCCGGTCTAATATGACTAGAGAACGTTGGGCTAAGAATCCCTACCTCGTAAAAAGAAAACATCTCCTGTTTCGAAATCTGTCTAAAGGCCTTGAACCCCATGGGGCTGTTGGGCCAATGAAGAAAAAGAATACTATATGAATAGGTTGGACATTGTTGTTTATAAAGAATAACTAAAAACTTTTGTTTATATATACTGAAATTGCATTTCGAAGATTTACAGTGTTTCTTCCATGCAACGAGCAAATGTGTGACAGTTACATACAAAACTCTTTCTGGAATATATTACCTGTTAGGATTAAAAGAAATATAAGGCTTTTGATCATTAAAAAACACCACCATTCTAAACAATAAGGCACTGCAACTAAATCAATTACTGTATTCTTTACTAAATTTTTCTTTACATAGATAAGAATAAATGTTCCGTATATAATTTTAAATTTACTAAATTGGTATCTAGAATAGTAGCTTCAACTTTTATTTGAACAGATTTAGATTGCCTAAAATAATTGCGCGCTCTAATAGTTTCGAAGGAGTGAACAGTAATTTCCTTTGGGAACAATTGATTTTTCCCTTCAATGCGCTGTATAAATTTACAAACAAAAGATTTTTTTTTTTAATTACGAGTGTGAAAATATTAAATGTACGGTTTATTGCTCATTTAAATATATATGAAACAATTTGATATTCCAATTCTTTTGTAATTTTGTTAAACATTAACAATTATTAAAATTTTAACAATATCATTGGCTTTTATTTTTATTCTTTTTCTGATTTTGTAATCACTATTTTTCTACTTTGTAGTTAATATGTATGTTCTTAACTTAAGTAAATGAACTTTTTTTCTATAACCATTGTTACAGCATTGCTAATTTTCAAATATAGAAAAACAAAATTAAATGAAGTGATACGCAAATGATTAAAAAGGTTATATACGAGTCTTTTATAGGGACAACATAGACAGTATTAATCTCATTTTAATGTTTATTATGTTAGTGCAACATATTCTTTAATATATCTGCATCATTGTATTAGATTATTATTAATTGTATCTGGTTATACATCAAGGACTTCATCAATCGAGATACATCATCATAAGCACATTATCATTTAGTATACATTATCATCTTTACCAAGGACCATAAATTAATCCCTTACTTTGAAAGGACTAGAGATGTAAGTAAGAGCCTGATATGCGCTGAAACGGAAACAGACGTACCTATTTCGAGTACCTATAGGGTAAATATACCACAAAAACCTCCACATAATCATTAATATAGGAAAATTACATTTATGGAATATATCATTAAAGAGGAAAAATAACATAAAATTTACGCTATTGAAGTTGAAATTACAAATCAGAAAATGTTAAATTAAATTTAAGTTAACGCGTGTGGTCGTGATTCAATGTTGATCATGGATACAAAATAAATTATTTCTCAAAATAAAAACGGATGTTTAGCTGTCATATTTATTAAAATTGCAAGGATAGCACTGCACAATTACAACACATAACCCACAAAACAAAATTATATAACAAATATTTACAAAACCATCCATCTTAAAAGTCAGATCGTTTAAAGGTCTTTGTAACCACCGTACTGCATGGAGCTCTTCACTCTCTTTTGTCTCTCTCATTATCGGCTGAAAAGTTTAACGGGGAAAACATGCTAAGTCCAAAGTCCAACGGGTCAACCTCTTTGATAGGAAGGGTTATCAACCTTGAACTCTTCCATGTTGGCTATATTTTGTTTCGGGAAGACATGGCGGATCTTTACTGAGTGTTTATGCACTTTAAAAGTGACGACATTATATAGTGATTAAAAAACTATAAAATGAAACAGATGACTGAATATTGCAACAATTAAATATTAAGAGCTCGAATATGGATGCGAAAGATTAGAATGTGAAATACGAAGGGTTATAAATAAAACCATATTTGCGGATAAATAGACGAAAAAGAATGTAACATTTTGTACTTACCCAATTCAGCAATTAATAGTATCAAAAATAATGGTAACACACAAAAATATTAATAAGAATTCAATATTTAGAAAATAAAAGCAATTGTAGCAATTGTATATGATTTAATGAATTAATTTAGTCAAAACATTTGACATACCGATTTGAGTGAAATGAGTTTCCCAATGAATGAAATAAATTTCGTATTACAGATGTGGAATTTTGATAGATGTTGTTACAAAATTATCAACATAGTTAACATAAATAAAAGTTGTTAACATAACAAAAAATTCATTGAACAGAAAAATATATTTTAGCTGTATATTTCCAGTGCACTGGCATATCATCAAAAATCAATTATTTGATATAAAAAAGGAAAACTTATAAGAAAGCAGTAATTTTTTTGAGGGAATAACTTAATTGTGACCTGGTCTATAAAAATGCCACTCATCTTGAGATTTGATTAATTTGAGTACTGATAATAAAATATCATTCTTATAGAATTATTTTTATTTTTAATTAATACACATATTTGAATTTTGTTGATAAACAAATGCATCATTAGTATTTATACAACGCATTATTACAACAGAACAAATACTTGTGTTGTTTATTTTCATTTTTAATAAAATAATAAAAAAAAAATTCAAGTATTTGCATTTATATTTCGCATCTTATTCAAAATAACGATTTTGTAACATTTATTAAATATTTCTCTTGCTCAAACTAAAATATTTTATTTATATTTAGCGAAATAAAAATGATCCAATGAAAGTTTTTCATGAAACTATTTAGTAATATACTGTGTGCTTTCGTAATTCTATCTTTTTGAATTTTCATTTCAATAAAAGTGAAAAAATAAAAAATAACTTTAAATAAATAGAGAAAAAACCCAAAATCATTCTATGTCAAAGATTTAAAGAAATAAAACATCATATTTATTCAGCATTAAAAGTTTAGTGAAAAGCAGCCGTATTTTTCTTGATTTACTGGAGAGAAAAGGTTCATTTCTTGTTAGAATATAGAGAATTTTCTATGCTTATAATTTAACATTGAGAATTTCTACATATTATTATTATGTAGTTGATTATATTAAATTTTTGCTATTAATTTCAATATTAAAAAAAGCATTCACATAAAAATCTAAATATTTAATTACTAAAAGATCTTTTATTTATAAAAACTGGTTTAATTTAGAAATTTTTTAATTTTAAATGAAATAAAAATCCTAAAGAAAGATATAAAAGCTAAACTCAGGTAAAAGATATGAATGTTAAATTCAACTAAATGATATAAATGTTAAATTCAAGTAAAAGATATAAATGTTAAATTCAACTAAAAGATATAAAATGTTAAATTCAACTAAAATATATAAATGTTAAATTCAACTAAAAGATATAAATGCTAAACTCAAACTACTTCGAATAGTAAAAAACAAATTTTAGGTTGATCTATTTTATTCAATATTAGCGAATTATCTAATGTTTTGACAAAAAAAAAAAAAAAAGAAAATATTTCGACTTTTTATTTAAGAATTATCAAAATGTATAATTCAAACTATTTATTTATTAATCAATCCATATAAAATAGAGAGATAGATTTAAGTTATTTCTTAAAATTTATTAGGTAAATTTAAATAAATAAAATTTCAAAATTAGTTGATCAAATTAGAATTGTAATTATTCTTGCTCCTGCGCACTGCAAAGAACGCTCCCTGTGGCGTTCAGGAGAAATGGCCAATTGGCCTACAGACTCTCACACGGAGAGGAGGAATATATTGCACATCCTGAGCTTAGCTGAGTATAGGTTTTCAGCTTAGAAGAGAAATCCTTCTACGAATCTATAATTATTTGTCTTTAAATATATTAAATAGTGTATGATTCTAATTGTATGCTCTCAATATCTGTGCCTCAAGTATCTGAACCTTCTACACCTAGTTACAATCGTTGTCCAACTTGTACACTACAGAATGAATTTATTAAATCTTTTTATTTTGATAATTAAGTTATTGTTTATTTATTTATTTTATATGCTATTTAATAATTTTGATTTTATTCAAGTTATATCCGTACTGTCAAACTTCAGCTATGGAATTTGAATGGAACCTTTTAAAGTTTGATACAATGTTATATATAAGAACATTTTATCAGATGAGAAAAACTTCACCTGTGTAAGAAAAACTTCACCTGTCTTTCAAAAGACTTTAGATTTAAATTCCTTGGCTGTATACGCTGCAGTGGCTGTTTACAGAAACCAGGAGATTCAATGGAGGTTTGACAACTTATGCAAATGATAGGAATAATATTATACGGATTATATATTAAACCTTCGCTCAACAATTTTCAATGTTTGTACAACAAGGTAGACGACACCAAAATGCGGGACGTTTACACTTACAAATATTCATGGAAGCTAATATCCTACCATCATCAACCTTTGATGTACTTTTCGTAGTGTATATAATTAGGACGCTAAGTCTATTGACGTTCAAAAAATTCCTGTAGTATTCCGAAAAGGAGATAATATAACTTAAAAAAAAATGTATTCCACGCGCTTTTTTTTTCAGAAGACTTCTAATATTTTCTTATTTAATTAAAAATATTTTATGTAGAATATTCTCGAAAACTAATCAAAATATAGATATAAACTCTTCTGGCGTATAGCAACAATGAGAATATTTGTATAAGCTGTAAATTAATTAAAAATATTTTTAAATATGAACTTTTTAATTTTGAATCTGTTTAGGTTATTAAATAATTTCTTGTATATGGATATGTAGGAATATATTCTAGTTATGTATATTGAAGGCTCTGGCTCTCGGTACCACAGGTTTCGGGGTCAAATCCCGGTGATGCCATGGATGTTTGTAGTGGTTCGGAATCCATTCTAAGCTGTAGGTCCCGGTCTTATATGACTGTTGAGTGTTGGGCGTAGAGATGACAACCCTACCCCGTAAAAAGAAAAACATATCTCGTCTCGAAATCTACCAGTAAGTAGACTTGGCCCACAATGGGTTGTTGCGCCAATGATGATGATGATGACGTATATTAAAGATACTATACCAAGGATTTAAGGTTAGGATTTAACATTGGTTAATATATAACATAGAATCAATTCAGTAAACCTTAACAGTAAAAAAAAATCAGTACTCGAAATATATTTGGGATAGATTTATCCGTATCATAATTCAAATTTAGAAAACTTAGTAAATGTAATAAATAATTCCACATGATATTGACTTTGAAAATTCTTATTTGTGCAGTGATTTACAGCAAGTAATATTTACAAGAAAAGATGTATGGCTAGTGCATTATAAAGTTTGTTTTGATAATTTCATGAGATGATTAGAAAATGGATTTTGCTAACATAAAAGAAATTTATACACCCTAATAAATTTGTTTTTATTTCTTAAAGTTTTATGTATTCATAATTGCATATTAGCTTTATGTTTATTTTTTATTTCGTTAAATTTTTATTTCATAATTTATATTCTTTGCGAATACGTTGTGACTAATCCTGAATGTCCTGCAGTGCGGAGACTCTCCCATGAGTAGACTACTCATGGATGGAAGGAAAGGGGGCAGCTTCTGTTGTGATGGAGTTCCCATAAGTAGTAGTCTGACAGAATCGCTGAAGAAGGAGGGCAGTGCATTCCGAGATGGCTCTTGGGGGGGATATCCGCCATTTGCGTATCGTATGGGAGAAAATCCACAAAAATCAAACTAGGTTGTCTGGCAATCGAGGAAAGATGCTGAACATCCCGAAAGCCGTCGAGTCTCCTTGTTTTTGAAACAGTGTCTACAACAATGCCACCAGCCCTAATGCTCACCTACAGAGCACTTTTATTACATAGCCACGAATCGGGCATGCAAATATTTTATAATAAGGAATGTCCAAAATGCTTATATAGCCTCTCTCCTCATAAGCATATGGATATAGGGAATGAAATATTTTCGGAGGTCATTTAGAGGTCACTGCTCAATAATTTACGTGAATTACAGGAAATAACATCGAAAAATTTAACCTCATAACCAGGTTATTATTGCGCAGTCGTAGCAGTTGTCAAGTGTTTTCGTTTTTAAACATTAGTTGCAAAACAAACAAGCAACGAATTTAAACGTTCATCTTCAAAATTGCGAGTCAAGTGCTACGACGACGAAGTAAATTATATTAAAAATTATATACAAGAGGAAAAAAGAAGAACATTTCTAACAATCTATTCCCTTTTAAAATATGCGATGCCACGCAGAAAATACTTCAGAAAGAACAGCACACACATAATAATTATATTAAGTTAAGGTTCTGACAAGGCATTTTTAGAAAAATCAAAATTATATCACTGTAAAAATATTTTTATAAGAACACTTAAGCGGTTTTAAAAATTCGAAGTGTTGACATTTTTAAAATAATAATATTGGATGGAATATTAAGTTTACAAAGATGAACTATACAATATTTACTACTTTGTGATAAAGTGTATAAAAGTAAAAATATAATGTTATTATATAAACTTTAATAAAATTAGCATTGATCTGAAATTACCATCTATCTCACATCTGCAATACTTCAATAGTGACTTGTGGAAAAAATAATGAGACGGTAACTGAAACCAGATGCCAGGTATGACTTTCTGAATACAAAATTGAACACACGAATGGTATTTTTTGTTAGTTATAAGCTATAACAAAATAAGACTTTGTGCATAAATCAAATTATTAGTTGCATTTATGTCCAAAAGGATGCTATTTTGCAAGTCTGATGAAAAACATCTTGATTCTTGAAGGTAAGTTTCACATTTGAATTACTTCAATCAAACATAATTTAGAAATTTAGAAAATATATAGGTGCTTACTTTCCTAATTCTTTCTAAAAGGAAAATATATTTTGACTGTGATTACCATTTAACCATTTAATTGGTTTAAGTAAGAAATGTCAGTTTTCAGGTAGGAAAAATAAAGGATCAATTCATAGTGGCTTTTAAGGTAATAATTGGATTAGAAACTTCCATTCCTAGTTAACAAAACAAAAATTATATTAAGTTGATCATAAAATGGTAATAAAAATTCACATGCATCTAAAATATTTAAATTTTGTCAATATTAATTATATAATTTTTATTCAAGAATAAAATGAAATTCATTTTTTATAACATTGGATGCATTTTCCAAATTAATTTGATGATATATTTCGCTAGAATGATTGAATTTTATATACTTTTAACTTAGTTTAACATTTTGCATTAAAATCGTATAAACAATTTTTAAAAAGGAAAATGCCAGGTATATAAAAATTAATACAATCATGATATTGAAAAATATAAATAGTAAGTATAACTAATTTAAATTATCTTAGAGGATCATATTTTTAAGTTTAAGATCTATTTATTATAATTGATAAATTGATATATATATATATATATATATATATAAAATTGGCAGATTACAAAAATTGAGGTTTTTTTTTTTTACGGGGCAGGATTGCCAGCCCTGCGCTCAACAGTCATATTAGACTCGACCTATTGCTGGCAACCAAACAGCCATGGCACCGCCGGGACTTGAAACCGAAATCTGTGGCAGAGCTATAGTCACGCTGCCATACAATTTCAAACAAAATCTTAGTTTTTCAATTCCTACTATTAGTACACTCTCCTTATATATATCTTGTTCAAATTATCAATCGTTCATAAAATACTTTTTATTCCTCCACTCAAGTTCAAGTACATTTTTTGAAACTTGTAGTGGATGACACTGGATGTTAATACAGTTTTTTCAAATATTAATTCATTAATAAAATTTAATTAATTAATTATAGTTTTTTTTTTCGATTTAAGCTGCGTATATCTAATAATAGATGGCGCCAGATGTAAGAGGAAAATTTCAACTTTATATCTAAAGGACTTTTCTACAATATAATGAAAAAAAGTAGGAATTGACTTTAAAATTTCTTTTTTATATTACTTGTTTAAATATTACTCAAAAAAAAAAAAAAAAAAACTTTAAAAAGCATTTGTAAATTACGATTTTTCTTTTATAAATTAATACAATAGGATTTAATTTTAAACTATCTTTCTACAAAATTCAAAATAAATGTTAAACCGAGTTTCTCTTTTCTGTAATTTCAAAAACATTTTTCGTTAATTTTCCCCTTATTTTTAAAAAGTAAACATTTGACAGAGTCACTTTTGCTTTTTTCCTTTATCGCTTAATAGATTCACCTGCTTCAGACAATTTTCAATTATGTTTCATTTCCAAACCTTAAACAATTAAGAAAACTTTATTCGCGGGTGATAGATACATGAAGAAAAAGCTTTTTGCAAATATTTTGTTCTGAGAGGCAATAGGGAAATAATACCAATGTCTGGAAAAAAACAACACATTTTGCTAGAAAGGCCTCTGAGCGGTGGAACTTGTTGTACGTAAACATTTACTAAACAATCTTCTTATCGTTTTTGTTTCTTTTTTTGTCAGGAATTTATTGGAATTTTTTAAAACTTCAAATTCCGTGCGGCACTTAATTAAATTTGTTTCAGCATTATGCTTTTGTTTAGAAGAGTCAGTTTGGCATCAAGCCACGATTAGCCAGCACTGAAGATGAGTGAAAGCTTTAAAAAAATATAAAACATCTGCTGTAAAAGTAATGGACAAAACAATTCTATTTTGATAATGCTCATTTTTCTCTAAAAATTGTTTGAGTTATCTATCTGTAGTTTAAAAAAACATTCACGTTATGATAAACGAAAGATTGTTAATGGCTAATTTATAAAACACTCTTAATTGTCTTCAATAATTTTTATGTCATTAATTTTTTAATGTATTAATATTAAAATTTATTTGACAGACATATTTGCAACTATTTCTAAAGTGGAAATTATCTGAATGTAAAAAAAAAATATATTGATATTATTTTTTCTGTAAATAAATATCTTTTGTATTTCTCTGGAATATAAATTTCACAGTTGATCTGTTTGATTTGTCTATTGAAGAAAAAAAATTTACCACTAACATTTACATGAATTACTTCTATAGTGCAAAAATTTTAACTATACAAATTTTTTATGAAGTTCTCAAGTCTACACCTAGCAATCATATTAGACAGAGATATACAATTTGAAGTGGATTCCGAACCACTACAAACGTCTATCGCACCGCAGGGTCTCGAACCTAAAACCTGTATCACCGAGAGCCCTGTTTAATCTCTTTTAAATATTTCTTACATGAAATCTTTAAAATACATTTGTGAATTACGATTTTTTTCTATAAATTAATTTAAATAAGATTTAATTTTAAACTAATTTTTCACAAAAATGTAAAATAAATATTAAGCCGAGTTTTCTCTTTTCTGTCATTTCAAAAACATTCCTTCGTTAATTTTTCCATTATTTTTAAAATAAACATTTGACAGAGTCACTTTGCATTTTCCTTTATTGCTTAATTGCTGCTCTAGATAATTTTCAATTACGTTTCAATACCAAAGCTTTAAACAATTAAGAAAACTTTATCGCGGTGATACATTAAGAAAGAGATTTTAAAAATATTTTGTTCCGAGAGGCAATGAGGAAATAATGCCAATGTCAGGAAAAAAAAACACATTTTTGCTAGAAACGCCTTTGCATAGTGGAACTTGTTGCTCGTAAACACTTATTAAACAATCTTCTTATCGTTTTTGTTTCTTTTTTTCTTTTGTCAGGAATGTATTGGAATTTTTAAAACTTCAAATTCCATGCGCCACTTAATTAAATTTGTTTCAGCATTATGCTTCTGTTTAGAAGGGCAGTTTGACATGAAGCCACGATTACCCAGCATTGAAGATGGGTAGAAGCCTTCAAAATAAAAAAAAAAAAAAAAAACAGCTGCAGTAAAAAAGAATGGACAAAAAATTATATTTTGATAATACTCATTCTTTTCGCAAAAAAAAAGTTTCAGTTATATATCTTCAGTTAAAAAACATTCACATTATGATAAACGAAAGATTGTCAATGGATAATTTATAAAACACTCAAAATTGTCTTCAATAAGTTTTATGTCATTAATTTGTTGAATGTGCTTATATAAAATTTATTTGACAAACATTATTGTAACTATTTCTAAAGTGATCAGTAAAATGGAAATTCTCTGAATCTAAAAAAAAATTGATATTATTTTTTTTTTCTGAAAATAAATATTTTTGTATTTCTCTAGAATATAAATTTGACGGTTGATCTGTTTGATTTGTCTATTGATGAAGAAATTTACCAATAACATTTTTCATGAATTACTTCTATAGTGCAAATTTTTAACTATACAAATTTTTTATGAAGTTCTCATGTCGACACCTAGCAGTCATATTAGACAGAGATATTCAATTTGAAGTGGATTCCGAACTACTACAAACGTCTATTGTACCGCAGGGAACCTAAAACCTATATCACCGAGAGCTTTGTTTAAACACTTTTGAATATATCTTACAAGAAATTTTTAAAATACATTTGTGAATTACGATTTCTTTTTTGCTATAATTTAATCCAATAGGATTTAATTTCAAACTATTTTTTTCACAAAAATGCAAAATAAATGTTAAACCGAGTTTTTTTTCTGTAATTTCAAAAATATTCTTTCGCTAATTTTCCATTATTTTTAAAAATATACATTTGAAAGAATCACTTTGCATTTTTCGTTTATTGTTTAATAGATTCACCTGCTTTAGATAATTTTCAATTACGTTTCAATTCCGAAGCTTAAACAATTAAGAAAACTTTATCGCAGTGATACTCGAAGAAAAAGCTTTTAAAAATATTTTTTTGTTCCGAGAGGCAATGGGGAAATAATGCCAATGTCTGGAAAAAACCCAACAACAACATTTTGCTAGAAAGATCTCTGCATAGTGGAACTTGTTGTACGTAAACATTCTTCTTCATTCTCTAAAACAATCTTCTTATCGTTTTTGTTTTTTTTTTTTTTGCCAGGAATTTATTGGAATTTTTTTTAAAACTTCAAATTCCTTGCGCCACTTAATTAAATTTGTTTCAGCAGTATGCTTTTGTTTAGAAGAGTCAGTTTTTCATGAAGCCACGATTAGACAGCATCAAAAATGCTTAGAAGTTTTCAAACAAAAAAAAAAAAAAAAAACAGCTGCAGTAAAAAAGAACGGACAAAAAAATTTTATTTTGATAATGCTCATTTTTTTCTCCTAAAAAAAATGTTTGAGTTATCTATATGTAGTTGAAAAAAACATTCACGTTATGATAAACGAAAGATTGCTAATGGCTAATGTATAAAACACTCTTAATTGTCTTCAATAATTTTTATGTCATTAATTTTTGAATGTGTTAATATAACAATTTACTTGACAGACATTATTACAACTATTTCTAAAGTGATGATTTACATGAAAATTCTCTGAATGTTAAAAATATGTTGATATTATTTTTTTGCTGTAAGTAAATATTTTTTGTATTTTTCTAGAATATAAATTTGACAGTTGATCTGTTTGATTTGTCTATTGAAGAAAAAATTTACCACTAAAATTTTTCATGAATTACTTCTATAGTGCACTATACAAATTTTAACTATACAAATTTTTTATGAAGTTCTCAAGTCTACACCTAGCAATCATATTAGACAGAGATATACAATTTGAAATGGATTCCGAACCACTACAAACGTCTATTGTACCGCAGAATCTCGAACCTAAAACCTGTATCAGCGAGAGCCCTATTTAATCTCTTTTAAATATTTCTTACATGAAATCTTTAAAATATATTTGTGAATTACGATTTTTTTTTTTCTGTAAATTAATTTAAATAGAATTTAATTTTAAACTATTTTTTTCTACAAAAATTCAAAACAAATGTTAAACCGAATTTATCTTTTCTGTAATTTCAAAAACATTCTTTCGTTAATTTTTCCACTATTTTTAAAAGTAAACATTTGACAGGGCCATTTTACATTTTTCCTTTATTGTTTAATAGTTTCACCTGCTTTAGACAATTTCCAATTACGTTTCAATCCAAGGCTTAAACAATTAAGAAAACTTTATCGCGGTGATACATGAAGAAAAGCTTTTAAAAATATTTTTCTTCCGAGAGGCAATGGGGAAATAATGCCAATGTCTAGAAAACAACAACAACAGATTTTGCTAGAAAGGCCTTTGCATGGTGGAACTTGTTGTTCATAAACATTTAATAAACAATCTTCGTATCGTTTTTGTTTCTTTTTTTTTTTGCCAGGAATTTATTGGAATTTTTAAAACTACAAATTCCATGCGGCATTTAATTAAATTTGTTTCAGCATCATGCTTTTGTTTAGAAGAGTCAGTTTGGCATGAAGCCACGATTAGCCAGCATTGAAGATGTTTGGAAGCCTTCGAAAAAAAAACAGCTACAGTAAAAAAACGAATGGACAAAAAAATTTATTTTGATAATGCTCTTTTTTTTTCCCTAAAAATGTTTGAGTTATCTATCTGTAGTTAAAAAAAACATTCATGTTATGATGAACGAAAGACTTGTTAATGGCTAATTTATAAAACACTCTTAATTATCTTCAATAATTTTTATGTCATTAATTTTTTGAATGTGTTAATATAACAATTTATTTGACAGACATTATTTCAACTATTTCTAAAGTGATGATTTAAATGAAAATTCTCTGAATGTAAAAAAAAATATGTTGATATTGCAGTATTTTTGTAAATAAATACTTTAAAATTTTTTGTATTTTCTCCAGAGCATACATTTGCAATTTATCTGATTGGTACTTAACTGATTGAGCAATTAATTAGTAACTATCGAACTGTCTATTGAAGAAAAAAATTATCATTAACGAATATTTTTCATGAATTATTTCTATAGTGCAACTTTTTATGTACTCAAAGTTTTTATGAAGTTATATCATATCAACGTTTTAAAAAGAATAATCATCAATTTTCTTTTGAATATTTATTTAATTCACAAATTAATTGTATGAAAATGTTTATTACAGTAATAGTTATTTAAAGTTAATGTACTCAATGAAAAATATTCTTGTTTGTATTGATATTTTTACAATCCATAAAAAATTTCCTATGAAATTTATATATATATATATATATATATATATATATATATATATATATATAGTATAATATATATATATATATATATATATATATATATATATATATATATATATATATATATATATATATATATATATACAGTAGAACCTTTTAAGTCGAACCTCGACAAGTCGAAAACCTCCACAACTCGAAAAACTTTTGTTTCCTTCCCTTCAAGCCCCAAAACCTCCATTACTCGAAATTTCAACCCTCTATAATTCGAAATAATTAATCAATCCCCACAAGTCATTTTGGTATATATTTTCCCTCCATAACTCGAAAAAAAAAATTGGACCTCTGTATCTCGAACATTAGCAATGCTTGATTTTACAATATTTTTTACAACCTTTACAACACAATCATTTGAAACTAATTAAACTAACTAATTACCTCTATAGCTCGAAGAAAAATAAGTTACCAATTTTAAGGTTGTTTCTTAGAAAACAATGTATGAGCATACAGTAGATAGAATAACCAATTCTATGAAATAGCAACTCGAAGAAAAAGAATTCACTGCTCTTTATAGCTGAGATAAGGCTTAAAGCAAATAAAAAAAAAAAATAAATAAATAATAATAACTGCCTTTTAAATCCATATTTTTAATTTTAAGGTTGTTTCGTAATTATTTTGATTTTTTATTGTAGTACATAATATAATTTTGCAAATAAACATGTTTATTAAATATTTAAGTTGATTTTTCATTTATTTTACCTCTCTAACTCAAAATAAGTTAGAGAGAATCTAAACCTCTACAAGTCGAATAGTTCCTTACAAAAGACGCGTAAGTCAAAACTCAATAACTCGAATTATTTTCTCCCTTGAAGTTCGATTTAAAGAGGTTCTACTGTTTTATATATATATATATATATATATATACGTAGCTCGCGATGATAGACACCTGGTGTGTGTGTGTGTTATTTACACACACACAAATTATGAAAGGTTACATAGAAAAATAGCACTAAAAATGATCAAGAACACCAGAGTCATTGCCTAATGAACGACTTTATTTTCAAATACCTTGACTCTTTTGGAGGTCCAAGAAGAGCCCTACATCGGAGGAGTTGTTCCCTGTCCATTACTTCACCAGAGTCACAAAATGGGCAAATGGACGTACATGGAAACCTCTCATTTGAATGGCTAATTGAAATCTTAATCTAATCTGGCTAATTGAATGGATAATCTATTTGAAATCTTTTAGCTGTATATTGACCTATGATGGATTGTTATTGCTCAGTGCATTGAAGCTAGATTCTTGGTCCATTTTTCTGTCCTTAGACATATACAGTTGGAGTCTACTGGTTCTATAAAACAATAATGAATAAATACATTTGGGAGATTATTGTTTCTATGGGTTAGACCAGGGATGGGCAAACTTTTTTCATTCGTGGGCCAAAAATCGAAAAAATAAAAGTTTGGCTTGCCAAGATAAATTTTTATATTCAAATATTTTTCAATTTAAATATGTTAATGAGATGAATGAAATTGCGATTTCATGTTTAAAAGTTCCTTATATTAAGGTTCAAGTGAGATGTACAGATTCTAAGGAACGATGCTAAATGCTCCTCTCTCAGTCTACTTCGCCGAAATAACATTCTCAGGTACAACACTTGTTCCTTCAACACTTGCACAAACACTTGTTCACATATATAAGATGAAGCAAACGTAGCACTGATTTTCTGAGCATGAGATATTCAATTTGAAATTTACTTCCTCAGGCATAATTCATTTGTTTGAAAACTCTAACGTTGGCATATTTAGAAACAACTGCTTGAGATGATTGGTGATTGCAACTCAAAATTCTGAAATCCGATCTCTTGTTATTGTTTGTTTGCTTTGAAAGGCATTTAATCATATATTTGTAAATGGCACTGAATCTTGAAATTTCATTCAATTATGACGATTTTTCTTGCTATCTTCATAATTCTTAAGTTTCTCTCATTTATATATATTTTAACCTCGGGAAATCAGATAAAAATAATAATATCAAAAATTATAATTTTTTTAATAAAAAATAATATTTAATCAAAGTAGAAAAGGAGATGGATGTATGGAAATATAAATATGAATTTCTTTTTTTACCTCGCACCAGCAAATTGAAATTCCTCTGACGGATTGTTGATAAAATCTTACAGCGGGACGGAGATGGCCCGTGGGCCATTTTTGTCCTTACGCATATACAGTTGGGGTCCACAGAACGATAATAAATAAATACATTTGTGAGACGTATTGTTTCTACTGGTTAATAGTCCCCATTGATACGACCCTTCTGGATCTTCGAATTATTTAACAATGCATTAGGCATTGCTGTCAACTTAGTTAATAAACACTATTATTTCGAGCAAATATTTAATTGGGCCAAGCATTATTTAATTAAGTTAATTATTAATTGATGTATTATTAGTGCAATATCTGCATGCAGGTTAGAGATCATTACGGTATGGATGGATACTATGTTTGTCTTATATTTTCAGACCATAAAATAACACTATTCATTTTTTTCTAATCCTACTTCTTTTACATTTTCCTTTTTTTTTTTTAGATTCCAGTGTAGAACAGGAAATGTTTGTAAAAGTAGAATCAAAATTAAAAAAAAAATAAATACAACTTTGATAAATCATTAAGCAAGGATTTATCAACATTTATAATATAAATATTAAAATTTCTCTTTCAGGATGTTTTGCTGCACTTAAAAACTATACAGCCATTCTGGCTCTCCGAATTATCTTGACAAAGTAATAGGGCTTGCTGTCAGCTGAGTTATCATTTTGAGCAATATTTAACTCGGCCAAACAATATTTAATTATTAATGAATGTATTATTAATGACATGCTTGCATACCTATTAGATATTTCTTATATTTACAGCGCGTAAAATAACACTATTCTTTTTTTTTCTGGTCCTACTTGTATCAAGTTTTCTTTATTTTTTAGAAGATGTAGAAGCAAAATTCTTTGTAAAAGTAAAATCAAAATTAAAGAAAATTAATAAATAAATACAATTTCGATAAATCATTAAGTGATAAATCATAAATCAATGATAAGGTCGATAAATCATTAATGATTTATCAACCTTTATAATACAATTATGAAAACTTCAACATCTCGACCAATACTGCATATATATCAGAAAACTATAAACAACCGTTGGCCACTTCTTAGTGATAAAGATTAATAGTTTATTATCATCAAAATAAATTGATGTTGGCTTTTTTATAGAGCAGAAAGTGAGGCTACTTTTGCTACAACTCCTGGTATGATTTCTATTTACGGTAATAGAGTAGCGATTTGGTCTCAGCTGTAGATAGAGCCATCCACCATACCATTTTATGGCTCCTCATAAATTTTAATGCGCAAAGAGTAGCACAGATCAAAAACATTTCTATCTGTACATGATGATGGGAAGTACTCGTAAAGTTTCATCCAGAAACAGATTTGTCACATTCTTCATAATAAATAGGTTAACGACTGGGGTTTCATTGTGAAAAAAAAAAAAAATGGTGGCAGATGGTTACTCTTTTCTAAGACCTCAAATAATTGAATTGAGCTTGAAGATTTGTCAAGATATGAATAAAATAGATGTGAGTGACACAACAGAAAGATTAAAAGGAAATGGTAAAAAATGGATGTATTGTACATATCTGCCATCTGAAGGAAGAATTCACTGTGTATGCTTTGAATAAAAAATGGCCAAATAATCAATTCACACTTTGCCTACTCTGTAAATGATTTGGGATTTAACCCTTTTTCGTGGCACCGATCTCATTATTATTCCATTAAAAGGAATATTATTCCGGATCTAGGCGAAATAGGATTTGATTAACATGGGATTTGGTTTTGGTTCTAGTTTATAGCAATTCAAACTTCTTTGAGATCTCTTTTGGTGAGAATTGGATAAAATTTTCACGCGTATTATCCTCTTGAAATGAAAACCTGCCATTGATTCAGAATTGAATTAAACTCTTTATTCTGCTTTGAAGGGTGTAGGTCTTTTCTCTTTTAATAAGAAATTTTATATTTATAAGAACATAAAGAATACTATTCTGTTATCCAGTATGGTATTTATTTTTATCCTTTGAATTGCAGCTTTAAGCAAAACGCACCAAAAGTTAGGATTATATAACGCACCATAATTTTTAGTAATTATCTTTAATCTTTAAGGGCGTTGAGGATTTTGTCTTTATGTAGGAAAATAATATGATTTAAGGTTTCAAAGAAATATAAAGAAAGGTGAGCAATATTATTATTATGGTGCATTTTATTATTATATTTTTATTATTTATTTATTTAATATTATTATGGTAATTTTATTATTATATTTTATTATTTATTTATTTAATATTATTATGGTACATTTTACAATTATGGATGATTTTTATAATCTACATTTGTACTAATTTTTCAAGAAGTACCTGTTTTTTCATGACATATTAGAATGTCTCAGAAATTAAAACAATTATAGACAATTAAGAATGAATTATAATATTTTTCCACTTTATGCTGTCAACACATAAGTTAGTCAATGCAATCGTTTTTGAAAAACCTAATGATGTAAGAAAAAAATATTAAATTATTTCAGTATATTATCTATTACTTGATTTGCAAATAAGTCTGTGATCTTACGTGGTATTTCAGAACAAATCAAAAAAATTATTTTGCTATGAAAATGGGCGAAATTTTGAATGGCGAATTTCACTTTCTACTGTCAGCACAGATAGAAAATGCAAAAGTTTTTTTAAAAAAAATTGTTATTATTTAAGCAAATTATTTAAGTATATTACCTATTACAAATAAGTCTGTGGTCAGATGAGATATTTCAGCATAAACTAAAAACTCTTTTTGTAACAAAACAGAAAAGTAGCGAAATTTTGGATGGTGAATTTAAATGTGACCACAGAAGCATAATGATGAATCACGGCCTGGTCGTACAGATGAAGTAATTAATAAGTAATTAGTGAAAAATCCATGATGTAGTTTGAATGACCCAAAGTTGAAAGTGCTTGATAAATGGGATCGCATTTCAAAAGAACAGGTGGGCAGTATTTTGCTTGAACATTTGCAAACGAAAGTATGATGGGCGTGGCGTCGAGTTACAATTGATCAAAATGAACGTGTTTCTGGTTCTAAGTTTGTTTGGAGCAGTTATAGTACATTAAAGATGAATTTCTTTGGCATAATTGATAAAACATGAATTTCTCAATCAAGTCAAATGCAAACAACGAGTTCCGGCACAGTAAAATCACCTCAAATCGATTGGAAATATAATAATCGGCTGGAAGTGTCGGGGTAACTGATTTTTTTAGAAACATGGCATAATAATGATTGGTTATATTGAAAAGGGTAAAGCATAACAGTATTTATACACCATTGGTAGGTGGATTAGATAAAGAAATACACAAGAGACCGTGCCACATTTAACGAAGAAAAAGTGCTGTTTTATCAAGACAATGTATGCTCACAGATCAATGAAAACGATGGCAAAAATTAAATGAATGGCTGAACCGCCCACCGTATTTGATTTCCTGCGACTATTATCTGTTCCTAAATTTGAAAGTATGGCTCGCAAGCAAGCATTTTCATTCCTACGAAAGCGCCAAATGGGAAATTGATAAATATTTTGGCTGTTATTTGAATGGCGTAATAAAAATAAAATGATACTTGGTTAAAAAAAAAACTTTTTTTTCTTTTTCACGCCACAATTAACTGAAGTCCTAAAATAATAATAGGAGAATATTATGCATCATTATTGCCGATAAGATAAAAGAAATACAGAAAAATCAGCAACATTCAACGAAGAAAATGTGCTGTTTCATCAAGACAATACTTATGCTCACAGATCAATGAAAACGATGGCAAAAATTGAAGGAACTGCGATATGAATTGCTGAACTACCCACCATATCTGATTTCCTGCGACTATTATATGTTTCTAAATTTGAAAATATGGCTCGCAAGCAAGCATTTTCATTCCTAAGAAAACGTTAAATGGGGAAATGATAAATATTTTCACTGCTTATTATTTGAATGGCGTAATAAAAATAAAAATGATACTTGATTAAAAAAATGTTTTTTTTTTCTTTTTCACGCCACAGATTTAGAAGAAGTCCTAAATATAAATACTAAGAATCAAGCAAGTAAATTGAAATTTTATTTTCGATAACGCTTGATGGCTGTTATTTTTTGAGATCGGAGTCATAAAAGTAAATGATTTAGTATAATCACAATAAACTGATGATGGGTATTTGAAAAGAAGCCTTTTTACTTTGTTACAACTCAGATGAATTTTTTTTTGGTAATAGTGTAAAGCTTTTAATTTTTAGTATAGATTAAAAATATACTATTAAGTTAAACTTTATACTTAAATTATATTTAAAACTATTTGTTAAATATCTATTAAAATTCTGTTCAGGTCCATACTGGGTTATACCATAATGGTTACTGACCATATTTTATTCTCAAAAAAAATTAGCACAAATCCAAACATTTTTTATTTGTATGAATATGGCAAAAATACCAACATCTTCATATAATTTGTCACGATATTCATAATTTTCCTTTATTGATTTTTCGTTTTAAAGCAACATAAAAGATTAAAAAAACTGAAATCTCAAAACACTAAAATAAAGTAAACAATATACCGATAAATCATTAACTAATGATTTATCAACCTTTATAATACAAATATGAAAACTTTAACATCTCGGCCAATACTGCATATATATCAGAAAACTATAAACAACCGTTGGCCACTTCTTAGTGATAAAGATTAATAGTTTATTATCATCAAAATAAATTGATGTTGCTTTTTTATAGAGGAGAAAGTGGGGCTACTTTGCTACAAGTCGGGTATGATTTCTATTTACGGTAATAGAGTAGCGATTTGGTCTCAGCTGTAGATAGAGCCATCCACCCATACCATTTTATGGCTCCTCATAAATTTTAATGCGCAGAGAGTAGCACAGATCAAAAACATTTCTATCTGTACATGATGATGGCAAGTACTCGTAAAGTTTCATCCAGAAACAGATTTGTCACATTCTTCATAATAAATAGGTTAACGACTGTGGGTTTTCATTGCGAAAAAAAAAAATGGTAGCAGATGGTAACTTTTTTCTAAGACCTCAATAATTGAATTGAGCTTGAAGATTTGTCAGATATGAATAAAATAGATGTGAGTGACACAACAGAAGATAAAAAAAAAAAAATGGTAAAAATTGATGTACACAGCTGCCATCCGAAGGAAGAATTCACTGTGTATGGCTTTGAATGGCCAAGAATCAATTTACACTTTGCCTACTCTGTAAATGAGGTGGGATTTAACCCTTTTCCGTGGTACCGATCTCATTATTATTCCATTAAAAGGAACATAATTCCGGATCCAGGCGAAATAGGATTTGATTAACAAGGGATTTGGTTTTGGTTCTAGTTTATAGCAATTCTGAAGCTCTTTGAGATCTCTTTTAATGGGAATTGGATAAATGTTTCACGTCTATTAGCCTCTTGAAATAGAAACCAGCCATTGATTCAGAATTGAATTAAACTCTTCAGTCTGCTTTGAAGGGTTTGAAGAAATGAATAGAGGAAAGAAAAAGAAGAAATGAAGAAATTTTATATTTCAAAGGACATAAAGAAATACTATTCTGTTATCCAGTATGGAATTTATTTTTAGCCCTTTGAACTGCAGTTTTAAGCAAAACGCACCAAAAGTTAGGATTACACCATCTGCCCTTAATTTTTAGTAATTTTATGTAATTTTTAAAGACGTAGAGAATTTTTATGTTATGCAAATACATATGATTTTTTTTACATCACAAATTTTTCATTCTCAAAAAAATAGCACAAAAAACCAAGCAATTTTTATGTACATGAATATGGTAAATACCCTTACACCTTCATATTCATAATAAACAAGTTGCTACGGTATAGTTACAAGCAAAAAATAAAAGAATAAAAAAATGTGGAAATCTCTAAGAATACTCACTGAATTCAAGTTGAAGAGCTGCTTCATACGAATGAATCTGCAATGAGACAGCTCTACGATGCTCAAAAGGAAAAGAATGGATAGGATAGATTTGGGCGCATATATGTATCTACGGCGACTATCAAAAAGGGGAATGCGCTGTGCATGCTTTGAATAGACAATGGCCCAAGAATCAATTCGCATTTTGCCTATTCCGTAAATGAGGTGGGATTTTCTGCAGGCATCGGGGTCTCATCACCATTCCATTGCGGGGAAGAATATGAATCTGGAGGAGGAACGAAATGGATTGGGGCGATAAGAGGGATTCGATTTGGGTTCTCTTTCATTTCAAATCTGAATTCATCAAGAACTCTTCTGATGGGAATGAAATACATTGTTCGCGTCTATTATCTGCTTCAGATGAGAGGCTGCTATTGATTCAGAATTAGATTAATCTCAGACATTCTGCCGTGGAGGAATGCCTCTATTTGTATTGGTGGGATTTTAATAAGGTGATTATGTGTGTTTTAGATTTAAGCACTAAAATGGCAAAAACTATTATTAACCCATATAAATTATGGGCATTGTTTCGGAAAGATTTTTTTCATGCTCTTGAACATTTTTCGTTTCCTTGGCTATTTTAAACGTTTCTTATTGTTTGTTTTTTTAAAAATTTCTCACGTCTTTTTTATTGGTTTATTTAAATTTATGTTGATGATCTTTTTTACAGAAAATATTTTCAATTTTTTTCCAGTGCTTTTTTTATGATGATTTTAAATTTCAGAGTTTTATATTTATTTATTTGTTTTTAAATTCTTTGAAAATAAACTTTTTTTTATAAAATTTCTTTCACATTCTTTTTTATTCAATTTTTATCGCGTGCTTAATAATGAGAGCATCATATTTATTATATTATTTCTTATGCATGATTTTTAGACCGATGAGATAAAGAAATACAGAAGAAAACTGCCACATTCAACGAAGAAAGAGTGCTGTTTCATCAAGAGAATGCTTATACTCACAGATCAATGAAAACAATGGCAAAAATTGAAGGAACTGCGAACAAAAAAATTTCTCGATCATCCACAGTATTTTGTTCCTTCGATTATCATCTTGTTCCTGAATTTGAAAATAAAACTCGCAAGCGAGCATCTTGATTCCTACGAAAACGTTAAATCGAAAACTGATGATATTTTGACTGCTTTAATGCTTACTGCTTTTTTACATAAAATATTTTAAATTTCTTCCATGTGCTTTTTTATAAAATAGTTTGCTTTTTTAAAAATTTTATTGCTTTATTTTATTTATTTTTTTTCACATTCTTTTTTTATTACATTTTTAACGCAGGCTTAATAATGGGTGTCTATTATGTCTCATTTTTAGACCGATTATATAAAGAAATACAGAACAAAACTGACACATTTAATGAAGAACAAGTGCTATTTCATCAAGACAATGATATACTTATCGATTAATGAAAGCGATGGCAAAAATTGAATGAACTGAGATATGAATTTTTCGATCATCCACAGTATTTGATCTCATTCGACAATCGCCTGTTCCTGAATTTGGAAAAAAAAAAACCTTGCAAGCAAGCATTTTCATTCCTACGAAAACGTTAAATGGGAAACTGATAAGTATTTTGACTTCTAATTATTTAAATGACGTAATGAAAATAAAATAAAATAATACTTGGTTAAAAAACTATCTTTTTCTTTTCACACCACAGAGTTACCAGAATATCTAGAATATAAACACTAAGAATCCGTCAAGCAAATTGAAATTTTATTTTTGGTAAATCTTGGTAGCTGCTTGAGATCTGAATCATAAAGATAAATGGTTTATTATAATCCCAATAAACTGATGGTGGTTATTTGAAAAAACAAACCAAAAGTATTTTGTTACAATTCTGATGAGATATTACTGTTTTGGTAATCGTGGAGTGATTTGATTATAGGGTAGATTAAAAATCTACTATATTTTTAGGACCGTACAAATTTTATTTCTCAAAAAAGCACAAATCAAAAGCAATTTGTGTGTACCTGATTATGGCAAATATCCGCACACCTTCATAGAGTTTTGTCACTGTATTCAAAATAAAGTGTTGTAGTTTCGTTTCCAAAAAAATTAAAAAAATGGAAATCTCTAAGAACACTCACTGAATTGAAGTTGAAAGCTGCTTCATACGAATAAATCTGCAATGAGACAGCACCACAGAGTTCAAAAGGAAAAGAATGGATTGTGTAGATTTGGGCGCATATATATACAGCGAACTATCTAAAACGGGAATGGGCTGTGCATGCTTTGAATATAGAATAGCCAAAGAATCAATCCGCATTTTGCCTATTCTGTAAATGAGGTGGGATTTCCTGCAGGCATCGGATCTCATCCCATTTCATTGCGGGGAGAATATGAATCTGGTGAGAGGAACGAAATGGATTGGGGCGATGAGGGATTCGATTTGGGTTCTCGTTTATTGCGAATCTAAATTCGTTAAGAACCCTTCTGATGGGAATGAAATGCATTGTTCGCGGCTATTATCCGCTTCGGATGAGAGAATGCTATCGATTCAGAATTAGATTAATCGCAGCCAATCTGCACGTGGAGGAATGGCTCTGTTTGTATTGATATGATTTTAATAAAGGTGTTTTTGTGTGTTACGAGATTTAAGCACTAAAATGTCAAAAAAACGATTATTAATCCATAAAATGATGGGGAGCTGTTTTGGTGAGAATATTTTCATCCCTTTCATCAATTTTCAGTTCCTTTGATCACTTTAAATATTTCTTATTGGTTTATTTTTTAAAAGTTTTTATGAAACTCTATTCTTATTGGTTTATTTAAATTTATTTTCACGATCTTTTTTTACATAAAATATTTCATGTTTCTTTCACGTGTTTTATAAAACCGTTTGTAGTTTTATAGTTTTATATTTATTTTTATTTTCTACCATTTCTATCAAGTACTTTTTTTTTTTATAAAATTTCTTTTAGGGCCTATTTTTTAGAAAATATTTTAAATTTCTTTTACGAGCTTATTTTATAAAATAGTTTGGAATTTTATAGTTTTCTCTTTATTTAATTATTTTTAAATTCTTTCAAGTAATTTTTTTATAAAATATCTTTCTTTATGACCTTTTTAGAAACTATATTAAATTTCTTTCATGTGCTTTTTAAATAGTTTAAAATTTTTGAAGCTTTATATTTATTTTTTAAAAAATTCTTTCAAATTCTTTTTTATTAAATTTTATCACGTTCTTAATAATGGGGTATATTATGCATCATTTTCAGACAGATTATATAGAAAATACAGAAAAAACTGCCACATTTAACCCATAAAATTTTTGGGTATTTTTCGGAGTCAACGGATTTTCGTTTCCTTGGCCACTTTCCAACGCTTCTTATTTGTTTATTTTTGGCCTTTATGTCACGATAAATTCTTATTGATTTATTTAAATTTCTTTCATGCTCTTTGTCTTATTAAATTTTTTTCACGTGCTTTTTTATATATCGTTTGGTGTTCTGTAGTTTTTTATTTTTTTCTTTAATCCATTTTCAGTTTTTCAGTTTGAATGATAACCACGATGAGCATAATTTATTGCCTACAAATATGATTTATTGATACTTTTGTGTAACGTTTTGTGAAGTAGTGAAATCAAGACATTTTAGTGTCATGCTAATA
>BPLR01005180.1:0-16697 GCA_021605095.1 Caerostris extrusa | reverse complement strand
GCCACATTGCCGTTGATGAATGTCTTTCTTTGTTGCAGGTATGGAGACCCACTCCGTGGTGTAAGCAGCTGAGCAAACCAGTCAACTTTGACGACGCCCTTCTGGACTCGACGATCTCCATCAAATATGCTGCATGAGATCGTGTCCAGCAAGAAGCCACCACGACGGACTCGCCATGACACCGACTGCGAAAGCGACGCCGAAAACTGGAGGAAGTCAACGACAAACCAGGTTCCTAGCATAGGATGACATCAGGCGTATCAAGAAGCTCTCCACAATTGCTGATATTCATGAACATAAAAAATTGTCTGACAGTTGATACAAACGTACTGTTGTCACCGGCAAAATTGGATCACATTTTCTCTAGCTAGATTGTGACCTAGAAGGAAATATTTTTGAAGAAAAATTATGTATAATCTCTACTCCCGTAAAACTAAAAACTAGTAGAAATGAAATTTTGGTTTTATGATTTATGGTATATATATGACACAGCTCTTTATTTCTTTAAAATTTAGATATCAAAGTCTTAAAAACCCACTTAGTATGTGTGTAGTTATAGGTAGAGTGGATTAAATATTGCAATAAAATATTCAAATAAATAATAAAATTGTGAAATAATGTGGTTTATTACTGAATGAAATTAAATATAAATTTTTGAAATGCGCAGACGTTTTTACTGTAAATTATTGGCTTGTTTATTTTGACTCAAATATAAAGGGATTTTGATTTAATAAAATATTTTTTAGTAAAAACTTTTGTCTGTTTTGGATTATATACCATCACTATTTGTTGTTCATGGAACCAGGCAATGCTGAGAACGAAAAGTAGTTGAAATTGGTGGGGATCCATTTCTGTGATATACTTCCATTCTTCTTTTGATAAAACACAGATATACGTAATGAGAGATTCAGACAGTAAGCAGAAATAATGTGTGCATACATTTGAAAGAGGATTGATAGTAAACTTTATATTGCGTCTTACAATCATTTGCTGACGCAGAGTTATTAATTTTTTATATCTCTTTTATTGCTATTTTCCTTCTTTTTACATTGATCTGAAGGAAAGTAGCATATAAATTAATTGACTTTAATGGAACATTAAACAGATGTAAAGTATTCAAGCGAAAAACATTGCAAAAATACCAGATAGTGCCTATTGTAAGAAAGCTGATAGTTGCATGTATTAATTTTGGCTTGTTCCCATGGTAAGAAATTAGCAATGGAGGAAAAAGTAGTTTTTTTACTGTTTTGGGACCTGTGATAAAGTATGCCGCTTCGAATCTGTTCTCAGCATCCGTTTGCTCCATCTCTGATTTCAAAAATTAGACACTCCAACACTTCATGAATAACGTGCAGTAAATTGTCTAGCACCAAACAGATTGTCAAGATTCGGTGTTATACACTTACAATGATGCTGAATGACTGACTGGACCTCTGGCTGCTGGGTACCAGAGGCTTCAGGTTCGGAACTTCAAAGTGTACGGTTTGTTGGTGGTTCGGACTCACGTTAAACTATAGATACCGGTCTAATTAGTCTAAAGTGTGCAAAATGACCGTAGAGCGGCAAACCAAAAATCAAATCAATCGGTGTTATACGCAGTAGTAGACACGTAAATGTTATAAGTTACCCTAAAGTAAAGTAGTCAATTATATTTGGCATAAAAGGAAGCTTTTGTTTATTTGCAGAAAACCTGATCCTCAGTTTGAGAAAGAAAAATCCAATGTTTATTGTAAAAACAAAGCAGTAATGACGCAATATTTTAGGTGCATAAATAACAATAATGTTAAGGGAAAAAGCTTGTTATTGACCCAAAATGGTTAAAAATGAATTTAAGGAAAAATTTTTAAAATAAAAACAAAGATTAATGTATCAACAGTTATTGCATACGACAAGATGATGAAAGGGCATCAATCACTGAATGATGCTTTTATGAACACATTATCATTCTGTTATGAATTATTCCCAGAAGCTGTAGCTATTTTTAGACAATAAATTGCGCTTTTATGTATTTTATGGAATTTTTCATGAGACTTCAAAAGAGACCATGAGACCACACGATTTCATGATGTTGGTCTAGATGTTGCTGGTTACCAAATGGGATAAGAAACAACAAGTGATATCGTGTTTGATCGCCTATGACATAATTTGTGCATATTATTTTCAGTCACGTCACCATTTATAAAAAAAATATTCTACGTTAAGGGCTTAACTGTTCTTTTCTTTTTTGCTAATGCATGGGATTTTCATATTTTTAATCCCATACTTTTAAAATAATAATTAAATAATAAGTGAAGTATAAATTTTACGTTTCCTCTTATCAGGTGGTAACAAGTTGATCCATTTTTCTGAAGGATACTTATTAGACATGATGAAACTGATTCAGCTAACTATGCATCAATCAGTGAAACCTCTAAAATAATACCAGGTGTAAAAGACAGCAGCCTCGAAATGGTCTACATCCAAAAAAAAAGTTTATTTTCAGTGTGTGGCAGGATAGAAAGGAATAGTTCATTATGAGTTGCTAAGTGACAACCAAACAGCAGCTGCTGAAAATAATTGTCATGCCAAGATGCTGCAAAAGCATTTTTGCAGGTACAATCATGAGCAACAAAAGATGTCATACTGCAGTATGACAAGGCCAAATTTTACAAATACAAGAGTGACAAAGAGCCACCTAAAAGAATTTGGCTAGGAAATTAGGCATCACCCACCTGTTCTGCCGATTTTTTTTTCAAATTACCATCATTCAGGAACTTAAAAAAACATTTTGCAGTAGTTAGTTGTCTTCAAGAAAAGAGAGGTTGAATTGAAACTAGAATTGTTTTCGAAGGCAAACCCAAATGAACCTTATTAAAAAGGTTCTGAAAAGCTGATGATTGGTTTGGTTTGTCGCTCTATGGTCATTTTGTGCACACTTTTGGGCTAATTAGACAGGGATATACAATTCTAATGTGGATTTCGAACCACTAACAAAACACCCATGCCACCGTCAGATTCGAACCTGAAAAGCACGGTTTCAAAGGCCAGAGAGGTAGACACTGGCCACAATTGGCCATCTCTTCATCAGGTCACAAGATGATGAAGAGATGTCACTGAAAAGAATGATGGCTGTGTTGGTGATTAAATAAATATTTTTCTCATTAAGTTTTCATTTTCATTTTAGTAAAAAACCGAGCTGAACTTTCCTTACAGTTCAATGCTAGTTCAAGTCTGCCTTCATGTAATTTAAGTTTAGACATGTGCCGTTTACTTATCGCTCGTGGCAGACTCGTGCCATATGGCATCAAACACTTAATTTGAATCCTATTGTGCATGCTGGTAACAGGTACAAGAGCTGACTTGTATCTCCCGATCCATCGTGAAATACAAATCACTGAAGGTGAATTCCATTCATAACTGGTTATCAATAAGAGAATACAGAGCGGAGGGTGCCGATAATTCATAATGCATGCCATATGGCGAACCTGCCTCGCAGTTTAATTTGAATGTAAGTGCTATTACCGAAGCTTCGAACCGGCAGATGCGTGTGTTTGGAATAGATGAGGGGGACGTGGGGTGGATTTCTTACTCCAAGAGCTCTTCATTCATCGCCGCTCGGTGAGGGGGTGACAGGTTGTTGGAAGGGGGAGTTTTTCGGGGTCCCATATGGCCTCACAGGCCACAGAAGTTAACCAACATTTATGGGGAGTTAAGCCACAGGGGTGTAGCAACACCTGTTAGATTCTTTGCCATCGTTTGGTTGGGATGAAAGAAAGTGAGTAGTTAGAGGTTGAGTAAGCGTGAAAGTGGAAATAGGGTTTAACTGTGGTACGTTTAAAGTGGGCTTGTTTTATTTATTCATGTAAAGCGGTGGTGATTGCATGCATACACCATAATATGTTTTTAATCCACATACAACATATAAAGACTTCATCAAAAAGATATGAAATTGTTTAATCTTATTTTTAAACTATATTGTATCCATATTTTTAATGAAATCCAGTTAATTTATAAGTAGTGAAGATATTAATGTTTACTGACGAGAAACGCAATGATGCTATATACCTTTGATGCTAATGGATTAAAAAAACATAAGCTACAGAAAAAAAAATTATAAATTATCCATCCTTCTTGATGAATTGCTTAATTTCCAATATTTGATGTAAACAGTACATTTTGAACATATTTCAAAGTGCCCCACTGTTTTAATAGGATGGAACATCATAGATGTCAATTTTTTTAATAATTGAGTAATTACAACCAGCAATAAGTCTGAAAAGTTTCAAGTTTCCATATCTAATATATATACTTTTCGTCTGCATTAACTAATAATTTATGAAAAAATAGTTTAAAATCTAAAAAAACACGCTTTTAGAGTTAATCAAAACTAAAAGTAAAAATAATTGTTAACATAAGAATAAAATGATTGTCACTGTTCTAAAAGCGTGGGGTGCTTTGTACGGCCTTTTAAATTAACTCTGCATTTCGGAATGAAACTAGTGAAAATTATAACGATTGCTATCGAGCACCCCACGCTTTTAGAACAGTGACATTCATTTTTTCGTCAGTCATTTTATTCTTATGTTAACAATTATTTTTTACTTTTTAGTTTGATTAACTCTAAAAGCGTGTTTTTTAGTTTTTTTAAACTATTAATTTATTTTTTACTTTTTAGTTACTTTTACTTTTAGTTTTTAGTTACTTTTTAGTTAAAATAAAATCACTAATCCTGGCGATCCTAATCATGATGAGATAATAAACTTATCAAAATATTTTATTGTCGTCGGTCCTTGATAAGTCTTCCTACAACGTTTAAATGAAATCTGATCGCTTAAAGTAGGGCAAAATCGAGCCCAAAGGGTCAATTACAAACAAACAAACAAACATACAGGTAAAACTAATATAAAAGCGTATTAAAAAGAATCAACTGTTTTCGTTCTTAAAGATATCTGTAAATGTTTCTTTTGTAGCTTAAATAGTAGTGGAAACAGATCTCCAGTGGAAAACGATGCGCCGATCAAGAGGACTTTTTAAAGGCTGTGTGTTTTAATCACTCATCCTGGCGATCCTAATCATGATGAGATAATAAACTTTTCGAACTATTTTAGTGTCGTCGGTCCTTGATAAGTCTACAACATTTAAATTAAATCTGATCGCTTAAAGTAGAGCAAAATTCGAGCCCAAAGAGTCAGTTACATACATACAAACATACAGGTGAAACTAATAAAAGCGTATTAAAAATTGGTTAATGTTGATTGAAAAGATTTTAAATGTCATCAGGTCGAAGCGACTTAGTGAATAACCGTTTAACTTTCAACTAGAAAAGTTTGGTTGAAAACCAACTGAAAGCTTCCTTTTCAATCAGTTTTTGATCCAATCATCTTGAAAAAAATTTTTTTAAATTTTTGGAGGAGGATAAATTCAAATGTAACAGCTTCAAAGCTTTAAGAACAACAGTTCGTTGTTAATTTGACTTTATATCTGGTGTTTCGGTAAGTTTCAAGATGCTATTGTGATTGTACCAGATTTATTTTCTTCAAATATATCAATAACAATAGCATAGCATAATAACCAAAAACATAATAACAGAATAGTAAAAATACCAATAGCATAATAACAGAATGTCAATAGCATAATAACAGAATGGTAAAAATACCAACAGCATAATAACAGAATGGTAAAAATACCAACAGCATAATAACAGAATGATAAAAATAGCAAAAAGCATACACCAAAATGGTTTAAAAAGCGTAATAAGAGAATGGTTATTTAAATTAACGGATAAAATATTTAATATTAGGGAAGAATCTATATTACTATTATGTGTTATATTAATATTATTGATCTTACCTTTTAAATGTACTGTTTTATATTAGTTTTGACCAAAAAAATTTATTTTATAAACTGAACTATTTTTCAGAAATATATATATATATATATATATTTTTACTACATATAAATGAAAGATAATATTAAACACATAATTATTAAATTTTCATAAAAAATAGAACATGGGATATAAATAATAAATTTTGTTGGATTATGTTTAACTTCTCCTAACTTCTTCTATTCTTATGTTTAACAACTCCTTTTAACCAAAAACAAAATTTAAAAATACAAATTTTGATAACAAAATTAGTAATAAAAAAAAAAAAAATTTTTAAAGTCAATTCCTACTTTTTTTCACTATATTGCATAAGTCTTTTATAAATAATTTTCATTCATTTTTTTAAGTTTATCTGGCACCATCTATTGGTAGATACATGCAACTTAAATCTAAAAAAAAAAAAACTAAAATTAATTAATTAATTAATATTTGAAAAAACTATATTAACATCAAGTGCCATCCACTACAAGTTAAAAAAATGTATTTGAACTCAAGTGGAAGAATAAAAAGTATTTTAAGAACGACTGAAAATTTGAACAAGATAGGGAGAGTGTGAGCTAATAGAAGGAATTGAATAAAAAAATAATTTAAAATGTTATCTGAAAATAAAATGCACAATTAACAAACAGTAACCAAATTCGATTCGTCTGAATTTGTTTCACATTCTTCACGCAAAGATAAAATGAAATTGTTTTGAGGAAGTTGTCTCAGGTTAATTACGCATGGATAAAAATGTGAAAGTTATCTTCATTACTTATGGAAAAAAGTTAATGATATTTTTTTTTAAAACTTTTGATCAATTTTATTGAGTTTCTTCACATAGTTGCCCAATATGTGAAGAGTACCCAATAGTTGCCCAATATGTGTTTGCACATAGTTGCAAAAATCGGTGGCTTAAAATTTTCGGGAAAACAAATATACCCGTAGTTTCGTCATACATCAACAACTTATCAAAAATACAGCTACATGTAAATCCATTTAAATTCTCGGAATGGGATAATTTTTGGTGCGCCAAGGGTGTTAAATTCACTCTTCCCTTTTTTGTGCAATAGGAGTATTACATTCATTCTTACCTTTTGATGTACCAGGAGTTTTACATTCACTCTTCCCTTTTTTTTATGCACTAGGAGTCTTGCATTCATTCTGTCATTTTTAGTTCACTATACGTCTTACATTCATTCTTCCCATTTTGGTGCATCGGGAATCTTACATTTATCTTCCATTTTTGGAGCACTAGGAGTCTTAAATTCATTCTGTCCTTTTTGGTTCATCATATGTCTTACATTCATTTTTTTCTTTTTGGTGCACTAAGAGCCTTACATTCCTTCTTCCCTTTTTGGTGCACTAGGAGTCTATCGTTCTGTCATTTTTGGTGAACTAGAAATCTTGTCATTTTTGGTGTACCATGCGTCTTTTATTTCTTGTGTCATTTTGTTAAAAATTATTACGTGAAATTAGTGAAATAGAAAATTGTGAATGGTGCTTCGATAAATGTTACCATTCGTGGCATATATTTAGAACAGATACTTAATGGTAATCCTTTGTAAAAGTTTTTAAAACTTTATTATAAAATTTGTTTCTGAATATATACTCAAATAGACGGATATCTAAAAACAGTAATAAATAAAGATTAAAGTTCACATCAAGAACACCAAAAGAAAGAACCTGCAGAATCCACAGAAAAGAAAATCCATAATTGGACAACTTCCCATGAAACCCAAATCTTTAACGTTACGAAAGACTCCAGTCTTAGAACCACCCAACTTTGGAAGTCCCACTTGTGATTAATACAAATTTTCACCGTAAAAGCTCTAATTCAAATATTTCACGTCATTTAAAAGTGTGACAGCTTTCAACCACCAGAAGAAATCCTGCCAGTTTAAAGTTTTGAAGTCATTAGAATCCAATAATAAAGAAGGAACTGTTCCTGCTTTAGAAATGGCCTTTGAAAAGAGAAGACCTTTACAATTAAATGCAAAAATTGAAGTAGCTAATTGGGTTAAAAAAGATTCTTCAACAAAGAAGCAAAAAGAAAATGTTGGAAATAGTGATGAATCTGATTTTTCTGAATCTCAATCGCAATCCGCTATTTGAGTGTATATGCCAAACTAAATAGTGGATTCTATAGCGAAATCTTACGGAATCTATTTTAAACTATAGGTTCCGGTCTAATTAGTTACAAAGCAAACCAATCAAATAGCTTACAAATGAGGTACTCAAAAATTTTACTTTTATGCAGGTGAAGTTCTGGAACTTTACTCATTTCATCAATAAATACCATAGTAATTTTTTATCGGTACTTACGTATTAACGGTACCTTGGCGACAGACTTGGCGGTTTTTAAGTGTCGCCAATCTAACAGCTACTAAGGTTACCAAACCAATAGAATAGATTGGTGCCACTTAAAAACCGCCAAATCTGTAGCTGCGGTTGGCGCGTGTGCTCTTTATTGGCGCAACTCTCGCTAAGGTACCGTTAATACGTAAGTACCTTTTTATCTTTTAATTAGTTTGATTTATGTTCTCAGGTTAATTTTATGCGAATAAGATTTCTTTTTAATTTAAAGTTTCAATTTCAAGTTAACACGTAAACAATTCCAATATTCGCATGTCTTTTCTCTCCCTGAAATAACATTATATATATATCCTTAATATATATCTCCTAAACATTATATATATATATAATGTAAGTTTTTAAAATGTGAACCCATCTTACATCTTAAACATGGTTACAATTTAATCTTGATATCAAATTAAATACATAATTTAATTTTAAATAAAAACTTGTATTACAATAGAGGAAAAAAAGAGGAAAATTTTCAATCCTATCGATGTTGATAAATTAAAAAAACTGTACTAATTTGAGAATGAAATTCGGAATCTATTTTAACCAGTTCAAACGTAATTTGAATTTAAAAATAAAATAAAATTTACTAAAAATTCTTTTGTAAGATACAAAATAATTTAACAATATTTTTTAAATAAAAATTTTTTTTTTTTTTTTTGATTTTCTTCCATTTGTTATAAAGAGGTGTTTCTACCGCTAGTTCCGCTTTTTTTATGGTAAAGAATAAAAATGAAAAAAAAAAGAAATCTCAGATTTACTAAATAATTACATTTGCTCGGTAAATAATTATTGAAAAATTCTTTCTTAAATATAAACCTTGAGTAAAAGAGTGTATTATTAATACACAAAAATTTAATTTTCTAATTTATTATCTACATAAATAATTACACATGATTTTTTTTTTTTTTTTTTTGAAACAAATTTAATTTGATCTAACTAAATAATATATTACTGATTTAATTATAAAATCAACAGATTTGATTACAAATGCCAATTAATATATTCTCTTTCAATCAAATTAAGTTATCACTATCACTTACGCTTAAAGAATCGATTATCTTCTTCAAATAATCGATAACATTTCAACCGGAGACGGAGCGGTTCAATCCATGATACAAGTATTTTGCACTCAACCTAATTCCACTTCACCAGAACCGGATGCTGTGAACCCACCC
Organism: Caerostris extrusa; assembly: GCA_021605095.1. NCBI lineage: Eukaryota > Metazoa > Arthropoda > Arachnida > Araneae > Araneidae > Caerostris > Caerostris extrusa. Next base: position 7,310 of record BPLR01005180.1, on the reverse strand, counting down.
ACCAACCAATAGCACAGAAGAGAGGCGGTGCTAAATGAACCAACGTCCATGCCCTATTCGTGCAAATGCCATCCGGAAACTTCCAGTCTTGCATTAGATGCTCCGCAAACTTAACGAGTGGATATGAACTTTTCCGGTCTTTTGATTGTAGAGGTCAAAGAAGGTTATATTGATTTAATCAGTCACAGTCACAGTTGCTGATGAGTCCAGTATTTATGTCCGATGAAGATTCTCCATAAAATAATGATGCGAGAAATATTATCTGTTTGAAAGTATAGGAGTGCTGTAACATATGGTACTTTCTACATTTTGATTTTGTGTTGCAAAGATATCATGATATTGTGTTTCAATTGTGATAAAATAGTTGGATTAATTAATAATTTGAAAGAAAGATTATGACGATAATTGTAGGACTGTAGCAAAAAGCCATATTTCATCGTATATCATGTTTGATAGATGAAAATAAGGTATTTCTGATTTAGTTTTACAATTTTTGCTGCTGTTTGTTTGTGGAACGTTATTAATTATATGGTGATGTTCTGGATTCTAAATAACTAATTATTTATAATTATGTGAAAAATAATTTAATTGTAATTAATATATTTTTTTCATCAGAATTTACTATTTCGAAAGAACAATCAATATTGTGGTTTATATGAAAAATTTTAAGAATTCAAATTAAAGAATGGATTTTTCAGAATATCTATTTAATATATATAAAAACTCTGATGTCTGATTCAGCAAAAAGAATTGCTTATACTTGTTTAATGAAGATTGAAAAACTAAAGGAAATGATTAATTTATTGCTTTCTTTCGCTTTATAGCTGAACTTCTAATATTTTGCTTTCAAGTATTTAGCATTAGGTTATATAACCTAATTTGAAAATTAATGAAAAATATCGTCAGATATTATTTTAATTATAAAATTCTATCAGGCAAAGGAATATTCCAAAAATGTATTCATAAAAGAATTTAACTTTTTTAAATGCTGCTTATATACTTCAACAGAAAAAGTGAATCGTTTGATTCATACCTGAATACGATCATAACCTTTTAGACTTACAAGAACTTTCAAATCTTCCATTTTATAACTGCAACTGTATTTGTTCGAGATTCAATGATGGAATCATCAGCCGGTTTCAGACCTATCATGAACAGCAACTTCAGCTACGCAATGCCAGGTCACATCTTTCCTCCGCCATCTTTGGCCATGCGGGAAAGACCAATGCTGCCGGATTTCGGAGGGCCTTTTCACCTGGGATCGTACCACGAGGTATCCGGCATTCCTGCCGGACTCCATCCCTTCCTCGGTGATGGGGGTGGTCGGAAACCGTTCTCCTTCCTCCCCGAGTGATACGGGAATACAGACGGACAGGATACGGCAGATGAGCATCCTCCTGCAAGTACAGATGACGAGTGTTCTTCTCGGGACATAAATGGACGATCGGGTAGGTTCAGATTTACAGATTCTTTTTGTGTACTGAAAATTCTTTAATTAATTTCTGATTTTTAGCTATTATCATTTGCATTAAGGTATTCGAATATATTATTGTATATGCATTTTTCGTAAATTCAAATTTAATTAATAATTTCTATAAAAAAAAAAAACTACTGAAAATTCTTAAATTAATTTCTGATTTTTAACTGTTATCATTTGCATTAAAGTATTCGAATACATTATTATATATGCATTTTTCTTAAACTCATATTTATTTAATAGTTTCTTTTTAAAAAAAAAATTACTGAAAATTCTTAAATTAATTTCTGATTTTTAGCTATTATTATTTTCATTAAAATATTCGAAATATATTATTATATATGCATTTTTCTTCAACTCAAATTTAATATATTTCTTTTTTTTTTAAAGTGACAGAATTATCTGTTATTAACGAATTTCTTGGAAACTTTGTCTCTATAGTGTTTTATATGATGTTAAAAATTATTCTAAATCGAATGAATAGTTCTTAAATTTTGACATGCTATATTAATAAATATATTGTAAAATGAGTGTAATAATTCCTTGACTGCTTCAATTTTTTTTATTATTAATATATTTCGAAATTCTGGAACTTTCACAACATCAAAGGATGCAGTTTATTTTTTGGTGTGTTTTATTAAAATTATTTTATTTATTTATTTGTGTGTGTGTGTGTGTTATTGAGACGTTTTAAAGAATGTTGTTATTGAAAATTGTGTTTTACACTATATTGTTCATATATAAACAGCAAGTATCTGGATACTTTATAAAATTATTTAATGAGATCTTTACAAAATTATTTAAAAAAAAAATAATAAATTAATAAAAAATAATTATTTTACTAATTTTTTAATTATTTATTATTATAATAAATAAATAAATAATAATAATAAAATAATGAAATAATTTTAAAACATTATAAAATTATATTAAAAAATAATAAGTTAATAAAAAATTCTATTTTAAATTATTTTATTATTTTAAAATAATTTTATTATTATTATAATAAATAAATAACAAAAAAATAATTTATATTTTTAAAAAAAATTATTTTAAAAACTTTTATAAAATTATTTAATGAAACTTTTTATTTAGTTATCTCATAAAATACTTTCATTTGTAATTTTTACCTCAAATATAGATTCTTATTCATAACATTATATTATATGGAATACCTGTATTATAAATATATATATATATCCAAAATTAAAATAAAATTATTTTTATAATAGTTACATTTTTTACATTACATTACATATCTAGTTTTAACTAAATATGAGAAAAAAATAAGAATTTTAAAATTTTCGAGAAATCTGGAAATTGTAGTATATGGGTTAATTGTAGTTATTAACCTGATAGTTGTAGCCTGAATAGTAAATATATAGGCTATTTAAAATGTTGGATTGACTTGGATTTTAGTAATCCGCTTGATTAAATCCCGCTAACTAGCCAAATAGGATCTAACACTTTTGTTTTAATATTCAAACGATGCCAACAAAGATAAAATAATAAATATTATAGCTACTTATGAATGGCGTATAAATTATAAAAAAATTACTTGATTAAATTTTATAATATAAAAATATGATTGCCTATAAGATATGAATTCCTATAATATAAAATATAAAATCCTATAATTAAAAAATATGAAATTCTATAATATAAAAATACGAATTCTTGTAAGATATGAAATCCTATAATATAAAATATGAAGTCCTATAATATAAAATATGAAAATGTATTCAACGAAAAAAAACGAAAAAAATCATAAAATAAATGTCTAATTAAAGATTATTCGTTGGTTCATTGTTATTTTAATATTTTGCATGAAAATATCAGTAATGATGAAATTGAGAATGCATTTGCTTGCGATCCGAAACCCAGTACTATACTAAATAAACGAAAAATATGAAAAAAAAATCTGTATGGCTAACCAAAAGAGAAACCACATAAAGTATCTGAAATCAATGTGGTGAGATTTTGATGTACTTTCCTTTTTTTAACTTGCTATCAAATGTGACAATGTTATTGCGAAATAATTTTATACATTTTCATTGAAGAAAGCTTTCCTGCATGCGTTGTAAATGTGTTAAGAAAACTGTTTTTACAGGGAGTATGCTGCAATTATGCTAGAATGGTAAGTTTCATTCTAATAAATAGAGCTAAAAAATGCAGGAAAAAAAAGAATTTGCTAATTTAATCGTGGACCACTAATCTATGCATATGTTTGCCTTTATAATAAATAACCTTTTTGTATCATTTTATATATTTTATATCACTTTTCTATCTATGTATCATTTTTTAAGTATTATTATTTATTTTATATACAGCCTGAGTAAAAACTTTTTTTAGTAAAAAATTTTGAGATAACGTAAAATGAAATAAAAGGATTCAAATAATATTAATTATTAAAGTTCATTGATAAGAAATAAATGCTGTAAAATAATTTGTAAATACATAATTATGAGAAACATGTGGTTATTTACAAAGTTAGTATTTCTGCCTGAGTAAAAACTTTTCTTGCCACCAGTCATTTTTAAAAATAAATATAATATAATCGTGTAATTACCATTGCAACTACTAGCTTGTGACGACGCTGCAATTTTCATATTTGTCATACGTTTCTTCGAAGTATTGGTGATCTTTGTGAAAATGGTGAAGCGTAAGAAGTTAATTGATCGTGAAAGAGGACATTCGGAAGCTTTGTCTTCAACAGGAATGATAGTTGTGCTATTGCGATAACGATAGGAAGATCAAAGACTGTAGTCAAAATTTTTTAAAATTGAAAGAGAATTATTTTAAAAAGAATACTGGGAGAAGACCTAAAGCTTTGTCTTCGCGTGATGAAAGAAGAGTTTGCCAACTTGCATCTACTGGAAAGTACTCAACCAGGAAACTGATTCCGACGACAGGTTTAAAAGTTTGTCAAAATACGATTTATGACACAATTAGAAGGTCTGGAAGGTACACTTATACAGCAAAATTGACTAAGCCTCAGTTACTGCAGAGACACAAAATAGAGCGTTTGAACTTTGGCCAGAAAGTCATGACCTGGGACAACCAATGGATAGAAATTATTTTTCTGACTAAAAAAAAATGGAATTTGGATGGACCAGATGGTTGGAATTTCTACTGGCATGATATAAGAAATGAAAAAGAAATATTCTCCAAGCGCCAATTAGGTGGAGGGTCTGTCATGACTTGGGGCTGTTTTCTTACAAATGGTGTGGGCTCAATTGCATTCGTTTCAGGTATTCGTCATAAGTATACCGTTATTTAACCATAATCATTTTGTATGAGGTTAAATTAAACTTGTTAATAATTTTGTTTGCGATACAATTTTAATAGTTTTTAGAGTATAGAAATATTAAAATTAATTTTTAATATAGTATGTAATATATGAAATATACAATGACATTCAATGCAAATATACAATGAATTCACAAGGATACCAAAATGTCCTAACGAATCATCTTTTGCCCAATGCTGAATGTCTTGCTGGAGAAAATTGGAAATATCAGCAAGACAATGCACCGATCCATTCGAGTAACAGCACAAAAAATTGGTTCCAAGTCAACAATGTTGAAACTGTGAAATGGCCAGCTAGATCACCTGACCCCAATCCAATCGAGAACCTTTGGGCTGACTTAGCAAGAAGAGTTTATGCAAATGGCCGACATTTTACATCAACAACAGAGCTGAAATCTACTATCGAAGATGAATGGTATAAAACCGAACCCACCCTTTGTCAAAAACTCGTTTCATCCATGAAAACAAGAATATTTGAAGTCATTCGAAGTAATGGCTCCTACACAACCTTCTAAGAATTTGTAATTTTTCTGATATGTTATTTTCTATGTTGGCCTTAAAGTTTTTACTCAGGCTCAAATATTCATCTGTGTGTTCTGTAATATTTTCTAATAATAAAATATTTGCAAATTAATTTTTCTACTTTTTTTACTTTTATTTAAGCTCAATAATTATCAATCAAATGGTATTTTAATTCCTCAGTTTAGATTCCATTTTCTCAAAAATGTCAACTGGCCTTAAAGTTTTTACTCAGACTGTATATCATATTTTTGTATATGCATTTTGAGCATCGTTATTTATTAGATGCCATATTTTCTGAAACCGCTGTTACTATTGTAACACATTAAATAAAACAATTTTTTAAGGTCTAATTAAAATAAAAGTATGCTATCAAAGTTAAGGGAAAAGGAATAAATACTTCCAAATAATTTCAGAAACGCATTTAAATTAAATATGTAATTTCTAACCAGAACGACCTTAATTTTAAAAAAAAATCTGTAATTTAAATCCAAACCCTGATTAATTATTACTCCATATTTATTTTGACATTGCTTTGAGAAAGTGTTACTTAGAAACAGTTCCCATTTACAACATATTGATTACCATTTACTGCTTTGTAATTCTCTTTAAGTACCAATAATTTTTGAAACATTTTCGAGATTAGCAAAATGTTTGATAATAAATAGTAGCCGCTACTGAATTCTAAATTTCAATGTTATAAATTTTAAAAGTAATAAGCAATTGTTTAAATATACCAAAAAAGATTATGAATTTTAAAATGCTCTCAGCAAAGACGATAGTAGTTGCTAAATAATACATTAAAATGCGCATGCCTGTATGGATCTACACATATTAGTGAATCAATATTGTTTTTTGAGTATTAAAAATTGAAAAATAAAATCCATTTGACTTTTGCTTTGGTGGTTATAACAAAAATATGAATTAAACAAGAAAATAAGTGATACCAAGCATCAAATTCATATTTTTTTTTTCTTTTCTAATGCAGCTGGAAACCACTTAGACAGCTTGGTCTTGGATGCCTTAAGGCAAGCGCTGCACAGACGTTACTCACTTTGCATTACCCAGAGGGCGCGTGTAACTTGAAGATAAGCCACGGACGCGGAGTCACAATGCCCCCGCAACGCTCTACGATCCTATTAGGACCGGGACCTACGGTTTAAAGTGGATTCCGAATCACTACAAACACCCATGGCACCGCCGGAACTCGAACCCGAAACCTGTGGTACCGAGCGCCAGAGCGCTAGCCACTCGGCTATTCAGGCCCTAAAAATTCCTTATATATATAAAATATATTTATATATATATTGGTTATCAAAATACTGGAAACACCCTAGAATTATAAGAAATCCTTTTACTAATATGGGGTAGGACCTAAAAAAATTCCTTATATATATATATATTGGTTATCAAAATAATGGAAACACCCTAGAATTATAAGAAATCCTTTACTAATATGGGGTAGGACCGCCTTTGTCATGTAATACAATTTTAATTCACTTAGGAATCGAATCATACAAGTGCTGAACAGTGTTTAGAGAAAAATTGAACCATTCTTCATGGAGATATTGGGAAACTTTCGGGAGAGATGCCGGTGGAGGATATCGATTCCGGATTGATCGCTCTAAAATAGACCATAATGGTTCAATGATATTGAGGTAGGGGAGCTATACGATCCAATGTAGATGTTTCATTTCATCCTTGTGTTCATCAGACCATAGTTGTACAGGTCCCGCTGGGTTAATGGGAGCGTTATAATCCTGGAAAATTGCATCTCCTGCAGGTTTTTGTGGTTGTGGCACTACCGTAGACTACGTTTGACATTAACAGATTTGACAAGTGATTTGGGAATGGTTGCTCTGTCGTAAATGACCTATTTATGAAGTTGCCACCTTACGGTAAACACGCCTAAAAGTTGGGGTGTTTCGGTCACAGTTGCTCCAGGTAGACAGGCTCCTACAATTTGATGCGGCCCGATGGTTAATTGGCTAGTGCTCTGGCCTTC